>CM060073.1:47347427-47564927 GCA_030533445.1 Cyprinodon diabolis | reverse complement strand
CAAAATTGGACCGATTTTTACTGGCTGGGGACCAGGTTCTGTTCCTGTGGGTCGGAGGACTGCATGGCCCTTTAGGCCCTTGAATTTGTCCAAACTTGATAAAAAAAATTATACGTTTTTTGATTAAACAGCAGAAAAACCAGACACATTATATCTGTTTTCTGTGTTTTTATGCAGAAATGGAGCCTGGGTGGAAGTTGAACTGAATAAGTGATGACTCGCTGTCATCCGCCACGCCTCCACAAAGTCCAATCAGCACCCAGAGTTCATCTTAAAGGTCTCCAATTAACAACTCCGCCTGCTACCCAAAGCGCAGGCAGTGGTTACGCTATATCCGACTTTCTATTCAGATGAACCCTGAAGTGACAATTCAAAAATCAAAAAACTTAAGACTTTAAATTAAATTAAATTTAACTCAAATAGTCACCTGATGCACCGTGGATTCTGGTTTACGCAGTCTGAGAAGATCAAAAAAGGGTCAAAATCCACTTCTTTGTTTGCGTTATTTTCCGTTCAGATAAAACAGCGTAGATTGACAGGATTCTGCTACTGCGCTACTCTGATTCCTGCACCTGTTCTTTGACTGATTGACTGGATAGACTGATTGACTGAGACTGAAACTGAGACAGTGAAACACCCACGTCCCAAGCTAGATTGATGAACTAATTAAGTGAATCACTAACCAAAAACCTATTCTAAACAACAAATCAAACTAAATAAACTAATTATAAGATTTAACTGTAAATGAAAAAGTAGCTCCTATGACTCTATTTCCACCGTCCCCAACCCTCCATCCACCATCGTAGCTAAAGCTTCATCAGAGCGTCATTCCTCCTGGACTCTTACTGTGTTCCCTGTCTCATCTTAACCGGTAGAACCGGCAGAAGACCGCCATGCTGAGCCTGGTTCTGTCAGAGGTTTCTGTCCAACGGGAGTTTTCCTCTCCACTGTCGCTCCATGCTTGCTCATCATGGACAGGTTCTCTCATCCTGTGTTATCCAAGCTGGACTTTCATCTTCCAGGTCCCTGAGTGAAGCTCTAGTATCAGCTCACACAGTCCACTGGATCTCCCCATAAAGCTCAGCAGACCGTCTCTCTAACCAGCAGTCTACAGGACTGATCAACTCCATCTATCTCCACTCCAAAACCAGTTTCAGGCCTGGGGAGGAAACAGCCCTGTTCTTTGCACCTGTTCATGCATATCTATCAAAATTAAGCGCTATGTTTCAGTGGCGGCTGGTGAAAAATATTTTTGGTGGGGCTGATATAG
Organism: Cyprinodon diabolis; assembly: GCA_030533445.1. NCBI lineage: Eukaryota > Metazoa > Chordata > Actinopteri > Cyprinodontiformes > Cyprinodontidae > Cyprinodon > Cyprinodon diabolis. Next base: position 47,563,657 of record CM060073.1, on the reverse strand, counting down.
CCTAGTGTATGTCTCCAACTAATCCAGAATAAGAATTCAAATAAACAATTGGACAATAAATACAATTTAACAGTAATGATTTAATTTACTATATAATAACAGTAACAGTGATGATTTTGGTCACAATAACCATGACATTAAAATTTTCATATCCTACAGCAGGGATGTTTTTCTGGCAAACAGGTAGATAAATAAGGATGTCACCGAATTTGGTGGAAGCTGCATCTCGCTCGTTACGTTCGCCATCGTCCCTCTAATTGTCTGCACCTGCGCATTGCTGCAGAAGCCTGTTAAAGGGCAGTATTTTCAGAGCCCCAAGACCATAAAATTCTGAGACACTAATTGGCCATAAAATTATTAAATTGACCTAGCAATAGTACATGATTGGCAGATTCTCTGCACATGTGGGGCAGTCTGATCAGCGGCCCAAGACAGAGACGGTAGGAGTCTGTCTGTGGAAATCCACAAATGAATGACAGTAGGTAGGGAAATGTAGTTTATATAATTTGTTTTGCTTATAGATACACACTCGAGAGAGTAAAACTGACATTTATGAGTTAATTTCTAAAAGTTTTCTCCTGTTCTCAGCCTAGTTTCTCCTGTTTTCTCCTGTTCTCAGCCTGGTTTCGTTTCTCCTGTTCTCAGCCTGTTTTCTCCAGTTCTCAGCCTGTTTCACCTGTTCTCAGCCTGTTTTCACCTGTTCTCAGCCTGGTTTCACCTGTTCTCAGCCTGGTTTCTCCTGTTTTCTCCTGTTGTCTCCTGTTCTCAGCCTGGTTTCTCCTGTTTTCACCTGTTCTCAGCCTGTTTTCACCTGTTCTCAGCCTGTTTTCACCTGTTCTCCCCATATCTGTGTTTTAGCCTTTAATGTGATCAGGTAAATAAGATGATCTGCTAATAGAATCAGTCTTTGCCCCTAAAAACTAGATAATTAGATATTATGCAATTAAAAATATGATATGAAGTAGTTGTTTTTTTTTTATTTCAAATAAATTATTTATTCCAGTTGACAAATTGTCTCACCTGCTCAATTAAGGGAAAATACACGCATCTTAAAATAAATGGACTTACTCATAAAGTAATTTTTGCAGTGTTAGTGTGAACCCCTGGTGAACATCGTCACACCAAACAAGAGGGATTCCAAACAATTATTTCATGCTATGAAATATTTTCCTAGTTGCTTTATTAGGAACAATCATGGAGGGTTTAATCAGTGTGAGCTGAAAACTGCAAACAGTTTTCTCCTGAATTAGATTTTTTCTCTGTCTTTATCATCATTTTCAGGTCAAATCATAATTTCTCTCTCTGCGTTCGCAGGGGATCCGGACTGAAAACCAGGAGGAGACGAGGAGAGGAGGGAGGAAAGCAGAGCAGGAGCAGAATTAGGTGTTTTCATCCATTGATTAATGACTTTCTAAGGTGGAGAGCATCGAAAGGCGCCGGCCGATCAATAAATTAACTGCCCAAATTCATCATTTTCTACAACAAAAGCTAATTATTTAGACGGCTGCAGGAAAGAAAACAAGGTATTATTAACAAGAGTTTATTTAGCAAAGCTTTGTGTTGCTGCGTGTGAGGAGACTGCAGATTCAAAGAAACCAGGAAATACAACTTTATAAAGAAGAAAGCAGGAACTAGTCAGAGACCAAAGGCTGACAGCCAACATCAGAGGATTTATCAATAAATGGAGCATTTCTAGCTTTATTTCCTCTGACGGCTTCAACATCAGCAGGAAGGCCTAGAAATGAAACACGCAGAAGCTTCACTGCTTGGTTTATGATCTCATTTAAATCACCAGAGTTCATTAATACACATTTATGCAGATCAGTTATTTAAGTCTAAATCTTATTGCTGCCTAGTTTTATGTAGAGATTTTTTTTTAATTGAAAAAGAAAAACCTTTTTTAGAGAAAAGTTACTGTTGAGGAATCAAAGTTTCCTTAATTCAGCCTAAATGTTAAATATGACATCATCACTTTCCAGACAAATATAATGGAATCCATCAGCTGGAGGAGAAAAAAATCAGAACAAAGGTTTTAATTCGACACTTTCAACAACTTTAGTAGCATTCAGTCAGTTTTACTCAAAATTACCAAATAATTAACAAAAAAATTATGAAAAAAAGTGTTCTAAGCTAGTGTTTCACCTGTTCTCACCGTTTGTCACCTGTGCTCAGCCTGTTTTTCCCCTGTGCTCAGTCTAGTTTTCACCTGTTCTCACCGTTTTTCACCTGTGCTCAGCCTGTTTTTCCCCTGTGCTCAGTCTAGTTTTCACCTGTTCTCACTGTTTTTCACCTGTTCTCAGCCTGTTTTTCCCTTGTGCTCAGTCTAGTTTTCACCTGTTCTAACTGTTTTCCACCTGTTCTCAGCCTGTTTTTCCCCTGTGCTCAGTCTAGTTTTCATCTGTTCTCACTATTTTTCACCTGTTCTCAGCCTGTTTTTCCCCTGTGCTCAGTCTAGTTTTCACCTGTTCTAACTGTTTTCCACCTGTTCTCAGCCTGTTTTTCCCCTGTGCTCAGTCTAGTTTTCACCTGTTCTCACTGTTTTTCACCTGTACTCAACCTGTTTTTCACCTGTGCTCAGTCTAGTTTTCACCTGTTCTCACCGTTTTTCACCTGTTCTCAGACTGTTTTTCCCCTGTGCTCAGCCTAGTTTTCACCTGTTCTCACTGTTTTTCACCTGTTCTAAACCTGTTTTTCACCTGTGCTCAGCCCAGTTTTCACCTGTTCTCACCGTTTTTCACCTGTGCTCAGCCTGTTTTTCCCCTGTGCTCAGTCTAGTTTTTACCTGTTCTCACCATTTTTCACCTGTGCTCAGCCTAGTTTTCACCTGTGCTCAGTCTAGTTTTCACCTGTTCTCACAGATTTTCACCTGTTCTCAGCCTGTTTTTCCCCTGTGCTCAGTCTAGTTTTTACCTGTTCTCACCATTTTTCACCTGTGCTCAGCCTAGTTTTCACCTGTGCTCAGTCTAGTTTTCACCTGTTCTCACCGTTTTTCACCTGTGCTCAGCCTGTTTTTCCCCTGTGCTCAATCTAGTTTTCACCTGTTCTCACCGTTTTTCACCTGTGCTCAGCCTGTTTTTCCCCTGTGCTCAGTCTAGTTTTCACCTGTTCTCACTGTTTTTCACCTGTTCTCAACCTGTTTTTCCACCTGTGCTCAGCCTAGTTTTCACCTGTCCTCAGCCTGATTTTCCACCTGTTCTCAGCCTGTTTTCACCCTGTTCTCAGTCTAGTTTTCACCTGTTCTCACTGTTTTTCACCTGTTCTCAGCCTGATTTTCCCCATGTACTCAGCTTGTTTTTCACCTGTTCTCAGCCTATTTTTCCACCTGTTCTCACTGTTTTTCACCTGTTCTCAGCCTGTTTTCACCCCTGCTCAGCGTAGTTTTCACCTGTTCTCACTGTTTTTCACTTGTTCTCAACCTTTTTTTCACCTGTTCTCAGCCTGTTTTTCCCCTGTACTCAGCCTGTTTCTCACCTGTACTCAGCCTTTTTTTCATCAGTTTTCAGCCTGTTTTTCTCCTGGGCTAAGCCTGTTTCTCTCATGTCCAGCCTGTTTTTTTCTACCCTTCATGGTTGAACTCCGCATCATAAACTGTAAAGCCATCTGGAAGTTTCTCAGACTCTGTTCTGCTTCAGCCCATCTGTCTGGATTTAGATCTTTCCAGGATTTAAGTTTCTCCACAGAAGCATCTATGGGAAGAAGGATGGTTCACAATTCCTGCAGATTCCTTTTTGATTTTCTCCATCTAACAAACTAACAGAAATCCTGACTGGGTGAGCAGGGATAGTTTGCAGGTGATTTATGCGGCCTGAGGCCGTTAGGAGGAACTTCACAGACTTTCTTTCTTTTCACTGCAGGTTAATTAAAGCCTTATTGGTTTAAATCCATGAGGGTTGGTTGGAGCAGAAGTGACGTTAATTCAGTGAAAACATTTGCTCTCTGCAGCCAAAGAACACACACACACCCTGTAACGCGGCTGCGGTTAACGCTGAGCCACATTCATTTACATAGGAGCATGTTGTTAAGGTCCTGCTTTGACATTCAATTAAAATGTTTACATTTCTGCTTAATTAATTTGGAGAACGGCGGCAGGAAAAGACGAATGGACGGGCTTCTCTGACAGGAGGCCGATAACTCTGAGGGTGTGTGTGTGTGTGTGTGTGTTAAGGTCACAGCAGGCTGACTATTATAATTCATCTCTACAGACGTGTATTCATCAGGGACTTATATTCTCTTTTTCAGCTTTATTTCCTGCAGCTGAAGCCGAGCTGTTTCTGATGCAGTAAAGGCTGCTGAAGCTGAACAACACTCAGCCGGATGGACCTCATTAGTCTTCCCTTTAATGTATAAAAAACAGCAGATGAATATTGATCACACTGAAAAATGCATTTATTTGTCAGTCAGGAAAGAAAATTAAAAGATGTTGAGCTGCAGGCTTTATTTTTTTCCCCATTCCATATTCAGTTAATCACTCTGGTTTACAGCAGAACGAGACACTGCCGGAAAATGATGTTTTTTAATATTGCTTTCTTTTCTTTTTTTCTCTAACATGTAGAAATACTAAAGCATTATTATTTTGTGGTTCAGTTATGAAATATTTGTAAACAGCGTTGGATAAAAAGCTGATATCACCAATAATTTGCTTCCTCAAGCTGCAGCATCAGGACCTGAAGCCTTTAACGATGTGGATGCATTTAATCAGTGGAAGAAAAGGCACCAGAGATCATTAGTGGAGGATTTCTATTTGGCTCTGACTAAAAAACAGGAGCTGAGTTTAAGGATGAGGATGTTTGGGAGGCCTGAGCCTCAGAGGACAGAACTGCGCTGCATAAACAGCCTGAACAGCTACTGGGAATCATCTCAATGTTTTGGCTAAAAAAAAATAAATAAATAAACCAGAGAAGAAACGTTTAAAAGCAGCCATACCTATTCTGGCCACTAGGTGGCGTTTTCAGAAATGGTAACATTAAACTTTGACCGGATTGTTGGTGGTTCTACTGGGACTAATAGGGACCAAATCTACACTATTTATTATATTTTAGGATATTTAACATCTGCAGCACATTATGTGTCTGATGGAAAAGGATGAGCAGATAAATTAGAATAAATATAAATTAAGCAGCTTGATTAAAAAGTGGAAAAACTGACTTAAAGTAAGGAAAACCAGACAGTCTGATCTCAGCAGGTTTATCCAGATAGAGAACTGGTGAGCATGATGTGATCTCACATCATCATCATTACTCCATATGTGGACATGATAACCCAGGTCTCCTCCCAGCCAGGCTGAGTGGTAAAGCTGCTGGTATCGCTTGAGTTTGCAGGTTCTCCGGGGCATAGCCATGCTCTCTCTGGGTACTCCAGCTTCCTCCCACGGTCAACAAGCATAACTGTTGGGCTCATGTTGGAGTATGTGTCTCTGCGATTGACTAGAGAACTGTGATGGTGTACCTAACCTGCTGCTCCAAGACCCCTGGAGATGGGCTGTATGGAGTTAAATTTGGGCCATAAATTTTGACCTAAAAAAATTAATACATAAAACTTCAAAAAAGATTTTATTCAGCAACATTTTTATAAAAGTTTCAGAAGGAATACTTATGCCCAATCATCATAGCTGGGAGTCAATATTCTACATAGACTCATCTAAGCCCCGCCTCCTACGCCAAGGGGGGCAGCAGTTTGAAAGTAAAAAAAAAACAAAACATAAATCTGAAAATGAGTTTAGAACATTTTTCAAATTTTATTATTATAATTTTATTATATACATATATAAAATGAGGAAAGCTGTTTTTGTTCATTTCCAACTGATTGAACCCAGAAATCATTTCTTTGTTGTTTTCCTGCAAACAAAAAAACATGAAGCATCTGAGAAGATTAATGAAGAAAATATCTGGAAAATAGAAATGAAAATAAAATGGTTTAGATATTTCATTACCATAAGATGGTTTTAAATTATTATAATAATGAGACATTATGTTATTATTATGGTGATGTAATTATAGAAGCGAACTACGTCATAATGTGTGATAATATCTCTATATTATGACGTCCTATTGTATAATCAGGATATATTATTAATTATAATAGAAATTTTTCATAACATTTCTTCTCCTAAATGGGCGGTTCTTTAATCCTGTGTGGGGGGGATCTCCTCCTCCTCCTCCTGCTCCTCCTCCTGCTCCTCTCCGTGTTTCCTCTCCGCTCGTGGAACCATGGAGCTCCGCTCCGTCCTCCCGGCTCTGCTCTGCCTCTCCGCCGCCTGCCTGCAGTCGGTGTCTGGCGCATTTTCACGGCGGGGACCGAAGGTCACCGAGAAGGTTGGTGATGGTTTTATTGTCCCGCATCCGCTCACGATTTTAACGCACGGCTGCGCTGCGCGTGCCCGCGGGAGCTCAGCTCCGTGTGCCAAATGCACACGCGCACAGGATGGCGCGCGCGCAAACAGGTGAAGCGGACGTCCCGCATCTGCAGCGAGGGAAGCGAACATGTAGGAGAGACTCCGCGGGGATCTGCGGATCCTTCCAGAACATCTGGCGCTGCCCACGCTCACAGACACTCAGCTGTACACGTGTCCTTCCAGATTAGACCCAATGCGCACTGCGTCTGCCCGCGGGGCGTCCACGCGCACACCGCTGATCTGTATGAAGGAAAAGCATGGAGCCTCTGCAGGAAGGAACGAGTCAATGAACTGATCCAGTTTATGCAGAGAAGCAAACCGACTCCAGACCTAAACTGGGATCAAACCAGCAGATAGGGCTGCACTCAAGAGGATGGGGCCCCTGGGCTGGGACCCACACCAGGTCCCCCCATGTGAGCAAATGAAATGTTAGGAAAATGTTTTTAAATGAACTGATCCTCGGAGGAAGTTTGGTCTGTAAGGTTCGCTGTCATGTCAGATGTGATTAAGATGTAAATTAAATCCTTTATTTTCACAAAATGGAAAAATGCTTTATCTGCATCTAACCCATCCCCTGGGGGTGCAGTGGGCTGCCATTGTGCGGCACCCAGGGAGCAGTCTGGGGTTAAGCCAGACATAAAAAAAGTGGAAGAAACTGACTTAAAGTAATGAAAACCAGACAGTCTGATCTCAGCAGGTTCATCCAGATAGAGAACTGGTGACCATGATGGGATCTCACATCATCATCATCATCATTACTCCATATGTGGACATGATAACCCAGGTCTCCTCCCAGCCAGGCTGAGTGGTAAAGCTGCCGGTATCGCTGGAGTTTGCAGGTTCTCCGGGGCATAGCCATGCTCTCTCTGGGTACTCCAGCTTCCTCCCACGGTCAGAGTACGTGTCTCTGAGATGGACTAGAGAGCTGCAATGGTGTACTCAACCCGCTGCTCCATGACCCCTGGAGATGGGCTGTATGGAGTTAAATTTGGGCCATAAATTTTGCTCAAATTTTTTTTTGAGACTTAAAAAAATTAATACATAAAGACAGACATACACTGTGCGATTTTTCGCCCTCGTCAGGCCGATGCTCCAGTTGTGCGGGAATTTTTTGATCGGACGAACTTTAAGCCTGATTTACGTTGTGTAGTGTACAGGGGGTAACGAGGGGCAATCAGCCGCTAACGACCTCCTCCCCATCAGGAATCGTAAGGTCGGGAGAAAATCAAACATGTTTGAAATTCAGTCGGCCGTCGTAAGGTGGTCGTGGGCAAATGGCTCAGTGGGCAAAAACAAGGATTCTTCTTCTTCTTCCTCTCAGATGTAAGCCCAGCAGCATGGTGGGGGTGCAATGAGTAAAATGGAGTTCTTTCTGGAAAACTGACAGACCGTAGTAGCCACGTTTGCTCAGCCATGTCTTTGTCCAAATACGTCGTCTCCTTTTCTTTTTAGGGCTTTAAGCACAAAATTGCCCAAATATCCAAGGCAGCGCGTTTCACTCTATGAGCTTCATATTCTTCTTCTACTTGTTTGGCTTCCAGATAGACGAGTCCGAGTAGCGCCATCTCACTGCGGAGCTGAGTCCCACCTGGTTTTTAGACGTACAGTGTGAGCAGGTAGATCGCATCAGAGTGTCGGGTCGCACAGTGACAGAACAAACATTGTGAGCTGTGAACTTTTAAACCCTGCAGTTTCGTCGTATAGTGTGAGCTGTAGCTGCGTGCAACGATTGAAAAAATCATACAGTGTACGCCTGGCTTTAGTGGTCCTGCATGCAAGCTTACGTACAAAAATTCTTATTAAATCGTTTTTTAAAGAAATCAGTTTTTGTCTCAAAGTATTTTTAAAAACAAACTGGTTTTGAGAAACAGAACAGATTTCACTTCCCTTTAAATCCAAAACTCCTTCTGATATAATTCATGATCTGCTCGGCTTTAAGAGCCTTACATAGACTTAGACAAATTTTGTCGTTTTGGATACGCAGAGTGTGTGTTTTCATGACATTTCCACATCTTAAAGTGCTGCAGTGATCTGATGTATGAGTGTGGGAGAAAAAAAACATGTTTAAAAAAAAGTTCCTGCTCAGGGACTCAGAGTTCGGATCAAACCAGGAACTTTCAACCTTCTAATTTATCATCTTTTTTCAAATATTTGCATATTAGTTACCTAAAGAAACAACCAACACAGTAAAACGTCAGTTTTTAACTTTTGATTAATCTTTCTGTTCATTTTTGTCACCATTTCTTAAATTATAAAAACCTTCACTTTTTCCAAAAAAGTTTAAAATCTATCCACTGGACTTTGCTTCCAAGTTTAAAGACACTTTTCATCCAGGAAGCTTTTTCAATTCAAAATGTCAGCGTTGAGTTTCAGGCTTATAGAGGCTTATTTATGTTATAATAAGAATGGAAAATGACACATTAAAATATTTAAAATATTTGTTTTTAAAATCTAAATTGTTTAGGATGCAGATAACTGCTTTAGGGAGGTTTTGTTGTTTGTGATGATTTAATAAAGACTAATTAATTAGATTAAATTCAAGTTTAAATGTTCCTACTTATGATGTTTTACTGGAATACCATACATTTGAAAAAATGGGCGGAGTCTAAATCCCTGCTCTGTGGGATAGTTCTAAGGCTCCTATAGGGACAGTTTCCACCATAAACGACCTGTAAAAACCTAAAAGATCCGATTGAATGAAGATAATTTTCCTCCTTTTCTCTCAGATCTTTGTTTGTGAGTAAACCCAGATGCAGACGCCGCCTCCATGTTTTCTGTCTCCAGGTGTTTTTCGACATCACAGTGGGAGGTCACGAGGTGGGCCGCATCGTCATCGGTCTGTTTGGAGAGGTCGTCCCTCTTACGGTCAACAACTTTGTCGCCTTGGCAACAGGAGAGGTACATTAACACGGCACAGCCTGCAAATACACGTTATTAATGCACAGTAGGAAAAGCGTGATTATCTATAACAACAATTGTATTTTTTATAGGAAAACATGCTTGTGTAGAAGATTAATGATAGGTGTTAGGGATGTTAACAAAAAATACATTTACGATTAACTGTAGTTTGATGGATTATATGATTGTTTATTTGAATCCAATTTACTGATAACGTTGTTTAGAAGAAACTTTTTACAGTGCTGTAACTTTAGCCGTCCATTTCAGCTCAAATCTTTCACATCGCACCCTTCCCCTGTCACTTCTGGTGTTCCTCAAGGCTCAGTTCTTGGCCCCCTCCTCTTCATCACCTACCTTCTTCCCCTTGGTAGTATTTTTCGGAGATTCAACATTCATTTTCACTGTTATACGGATGACACCCAACTTTATTTATCCAGTAAACCCAATTCCTCACTCCTCCCCTTGTCCCTTACTAACTGCCTACTTGAAATTAAAGACTGCTTCACCTCAAACTTCCTTAAACTAGACGGTGATAAAAACAGAACTCGTTGCCACTAAATCCACCCTATCCAAAATCAAAAGTTTCTCACTACCCATTGACAACTCCTTAGTCTCCCCCTCAGGTCTGCGTACTTCCACCTTCGCAACGTTAGCCGTCTCCGTTCCTCCCTCACCACTCATACTGCCTCTGTCCTTATCCACAGCCTCATCACCTCCCGTCCTGGTTATTGCAATTCTCTTCTTTTCGGCCTCCCTCATAAATCTCTCCATAAACTTCAACTTCTTCAGAACTCAGCTGCTCGTGTCATCACAAGAACCCCCTCCTTCCATCATATTTAGCCTTACATACATACCTCACTGTACCCCCAGCTCGACTTGTCACCATGGGGATCAGAGCCTTCAGCCGCTCTGCTCCCCAGCTCTGGAACTCACTTCCTCCCGACCTCCGCAGTATTGACTTTCTCCCCTTATTCAAAGCCAGACTTAAAACTCATCTGTTCCAGCTCGCTTATCTGTGAATATACTGCTCTTTTCCCTATCCATAATTGTTTTTATCTCCCTTATTAACTTGCTCCAAGGATCCAGGATTAAGGTTCTGTAGTTCAGTTTGTTAAATATAAACTCTGGATAAACGCCTTGTTCTAAACAGGCCCATTCAGCCGCGCTGCATGGAGGAGCAGCGTAACATCTCAAAAAGCAGCTAGTTCAGAAGCTGAACTCAGAAAGGGAGGATTTGGTGATAGAGAAGTGGAGGGCATTACGCTAAACATTTGGAACATGATAGAAAAAGACAGATGGAGAAGGATTTTGTTAAGCCGGTGTTCTGTCAGATCAGCATACCCCATCAGATCAGCATGCCTATAGCCAATACGCATCCGCAAGACGTCAGATTTGCGTTTATCCCTTTAGATTTGTACAAAAATAGACTTTAAACTACCTCAACGGGCGTGTATCCCTTTAGACATGTACAAATAAAAGCAATTTAAGGTCAGATCGCCATACGCTTAAAAAAGTAATTAATTATATTGTTTTTCTGTACATGACTAAAGGGGAAACACGCCCATGAGGTAGTTTAAAGTATATTTTTCATACAAAGCTAAAGGGGTAAGCGGGTATTGACTATGGGTATGCTGGTCTGACAGAACTCCAGGCAAACGCTGTAGGAATTTTTGTCCTTTTCGGGCCGATTCTCCAGTTGATGAGCTGAGTTTCAGCCTCATGGTTCGTCCTGCGTCGCGTTGTATACACGGGGTAACGAGGGGCGATCAGCCTCTAACGACCACCTCCCCAACAGGAGTCATAAGGTCGGGAGAAAATCGGACATGTTTGAAATTCAGTAGGCCGTCTAAGGTGGTGGTGGGCAGATCCTGCTGTCGAAGCAGAGCTAAGAGCCGATTTACCAGAACCTCGAGCACTGAGCATGTGCAAGCAAGGAAGTTCTTCCAGATTGACAAGTTCGACCAGCGCCATCTCTCGGCGCTGAGTCTGACTGGTGGTTTTTCGAACGTACAGTGTGAGCAGGTAGTAGGGTTGTCAAAAGTATCGATACTGAAACGTTGTATCCGGATACAATACTCGTTTTTAAACGTATCGATACAGTGCCACCACCAGTGGCACCTAAGCAGTCATTCATCTAAAGTGCAGAATAGAGGAAAATGCACTTTCTGAACACTGTGTGATTGAATAATTCTACGCACTTTTCAGTTTCACACTTTTTCGTAAAAGGTTTCAGCTGCTGAGAATTACTTTTGTTTCTTAACCGGTTTGGCTAGCGTCATTGTTATGTGTGCAAAGCCAAGGAAGGAACACTTAATTTTAATTTTATAAGTTTTTTTTCACAGCATACAACCTTTATTGTATTTATTTATTGTACTTTATTTAGTAATGAAAATATTTCTGTTGAATTTTGGAGTCTTTGTTTTTATCCTTTTGGTATCAAAAATGGTATCGAGCATTGAATATTTTCCTTAATATTGTGAATTGTGAACTTTTAAACTCTGCGATTTTTATCGTTTAGTTTGAGCTGTGTTTGTGTGCAGTGATTGAAAATATTGTACAGTGTATGTCGGGCTTTAGTTAATGATATAGAGCCAAGTTTTAATAATCATTAGAGAGAAACCAGAACCAGAACCACCTGTTTAACAGCTTCGGTAAAAGCACCAAGTCTCTCGTAGAGAGAGAGCTATGTCTCCGTTAGCGTTCGCAGATAGTCTGACAGTTTATCAAAGCCACATCTTTTATCTCCGTACATCGGAAATTGTGTTTCACATTTTATTCATGTTTTTGGACACAGTTTCCTAATAGCTGGTGAAGATTCTCAGTCATCCAGGTCAGAGTCGTTCCCAGAAAAGTTTAAAATCAATCCACTGGACTTTGTTTCCAAGTTTGAAGACATTTCTCTTCCCATCCAGGAAGTTCCAGGCTTTACCGTTGGGCTACCGTATAAAGCCTCTAAACGCTATTTCTGACATTTTGAATTAACAAAGTTTCCTGGATGGGAAGAGAAACGTCTTTAAACTTGGAAACAAAGTCCAGTGGATTCATTTTTTTTTTACATTTTTAAAACAGTTTCCTAATAGGTTTCTGTTTTTTTACATCTTATAAATAATTTTCATAATGAATAATAAAATGTATTTATTTATTTAGTCATAAATAGCTCAAATAAATGAGGAAGTCTTTAAAATTCAGCATATTGTAAAGAGAAAACTGAGGTTTTTAAGAAAAATTGCAGGTTGTCAGTTAATCATTATTCCATCGATAAGATCATTCAACTTTAGATTAATTAATTATTCAATTACTTGCGTCCCTAATAGGTGTGTTGATCTTTTTTCTGTCCTTTTCTTCCGTTGATCTAAATTTTATTTTGCTATTTTAAAATAATTTCTACTGAGAGTAAAAGACATAATGACTTTTTAAGACTTTTCAAAATCAATAAGGGTCTGAAACCTTTAAACATGTTTAGTTTTTCTATCCTTGGCAGCATGTTATAACTCCTAAACCCTCAGTGTTGTCTGACAGGTGATCCTATGCAGCCTTGGAGAAGTAATTAACCATTAATGGCAATAATGAGCATTAAATAATCAATAAAAGCTTCTCTAGGTGACTATCATCTCTGTATAGAATGATCAGGGTGTTTCTGTAAATTTAACAGAAGTGACTTCAGTTTAGGTTTCCTGCGAACCTGATCCAGGATGTCTGGTTGTGACAGATGGGTTACAAACCTTTTCTTTGGAGAATAAAACTCTGTTTCAGGCTGAAACTTGTTTCCTCCATAGAAGCTAATTTGTTACTGAGTAAAAACTCTTATTGCATCAAATTCTGCCCTTTTAGCCCTTTTCTTCTGCTTTTTCCAACTTTGAGCCCAGAGTCATTTCCTCTTATCGAGCCTTAGACGTGTTTTTCTCTCTGACTCCTGGCAGCTAACTGTCAGCTTCATCTCTGCAGAAAGGTTACGGCTACAGGGGGACAAAGTTCCACAGAGTCATCAAGGATTTTATGATCCAAGGAGGAGATTTCACAGCTGGAGACGGAACCGGAGGTAAAGGGAAAAAAAACAAATAAAATCCAACTGTTATCTTTCTATTAATGTTAATATAATCTGATAAAAATGGGATAATCTTTTACACACTTTGGCTTTGGACATTTAAAAATGTAAACCTTTGCTCCTCTGCCTGTGGAGCGGGTTGACAGTTGCCTTTTGTATCTATGCTTCTTTTTCTATGTCTGCTTCTGTCTCCTTGAACCCCAGTGGGCCTCAGCAGATGAGCCTGGTTCTGCTGGAGGTTTCTTCCTGTTCAAAGGGAGTTTTTCCTCTCCACTGTCGCTACAAGCATGCTTAGTGTGAGGGATTGCTGAAGAGATAGAAAACTTTGAATGACTATATGATCTGGTTGAATTGTGAAATGCCTTGAGATGACTGGAAAAAAATTTTAATCTCAATAAGTCGTTTTTTCTTAAAATAAGTGAATTTTTTCCTCAATTTAAGAGGTAAGTGTGAAAGTTTGCCAATGGAAAAAGACAATTTATGTTTAAAAGGAGAAAAAACAATTGCATTATCTTATTTCAAGTTCATATTATCTAATTATCTTATTTTAAGAGTAGAAATACTTGTTCCATTGACAAATTATCTCATTTATCTACTCAAATTATGGGTAAATACACTTAATTTAAGAAATCTTGACTTATTTCTAGATTGTTTTTGCAGTTTATAAACTGATTTAATTGAATCCTCATGTCCGGCCTCTGTCTCTGTCCAGGTCACAGCATCTATGGGACGACGTTTGCAGATGAAAACTTCAAACTGAAGCACATAGGAGCCAGCTGGGTAAGCAGCCATCAAGCTGGAGGAAAATGTTTCTGGAGGAGTTTTGATTTGTTTCTGTTCACATATTCACCTCTAACACCTGGATCACGTGTGTGTTGGTACCAGGTGAGTATGGCCAACGCTGGGCCGGACACCAACGGGTCGCAGTTCTTCATCCTGTCCACCAAAGCGCCGTGGCTGGATGGGAAACACGTGGTGTTTGGCAAAGTTCTGGACGGGATGGTGGGTTGAACCTGCTGTCTGTGACAACAGAATGGAAAAACAATCCAGAAATAAGTAAACATTTCTTAAATTAAGTGTATTTATTGTTCATTTGAGTATGTAAATGAAATAGTTTGCCAATGGAATGGAGTATTGTTACTCTTAAAAGAAGATAATTAGATAAAAATGCACTTGAAATAAGACAATGTAATATTGTTTTCTTATTTTAAGTGTAAATTGTCTTGTTCCGTTAGAAAAATTCACTTATTTTAAGAAAAGAATGACTTATATATCTATATTATCATGAGGACTGATGAGGCTTTATGTGTTGAAATTAATCAAACAAGGAAGGAAGTTCAATAAATGTTGGAAAATAAATGTAGTTTTTATTCTGGGACAAGATTAAATTTTTCTAACTGTTGGTTTGCTTTATGTCTGCGTTTGAGGCTCTAACCTGCAGGTGTTTTTCTGTGGGCAGGCCGTGGTTCACACCATCGAGCTGCAGGACACCAACGACAGAAACCTGCCGTACACCGAGTGCGTCGTCGTGAACAGCGGCAGGATCCCGGTGAAGGAGCCCTTCGTGGTGGAGGTGGACGGCTGGTAGACGTCGTCTCCTGGAGGACAAACACTGAAAATACTTTAGCAGCAGGAAGTCCTGTTTCAAGCAGTGCCAAGTTCATATCTTTCCATTAGTTTGCTTAAATGAACAGAATATCACTTTAATGTTTAACAGGATATTTCCGTTTTTTTCTTATTTTTCCAGCTTTTGAGCCGAACCACTAAAACTGAAAAGACTCAAAGTACGGAGGGAATGTTGTTCCATTATTGTTGCAAAGTAAAGAAGCAGTTTTATAAAAGGAAAAAGTTCATAATCAGAAGATTTGGAGGGTAACTTTTATTCTTTGTTTTGGTTTTCATTTTTTATTATAAAAAAAAACAAAAAACATTTCAAACTTTTTTTTTTTTTTTTTTTTTTTTTTTTACAGGTTTGACATTTTCAAATTTTACTTTTGGAAAATTGCATTTTAAAAAGAACGAAATTCATAAAACTCAATCTGAAAAAGAGAGATTTTAAAAGTAGAAAATGAATCATCTTTAAAAATAAAATTAAAAAAGATAAAATCTAAATACCAAAAATTAAAACTATGCAAACAGTTAAGACCTTTTTTAACTATGAAATTTTTCAAGTTTCATTAAATTTTTTTCTAAAGTTTTCCTTTACAAAATGCATTTTTGGTTGCAACAATAATGATCTAACAGTCATTTCAGATGTGAATAAGTCCGTCTATCTTGAAATAAGTGTAATTTTCCCCTGGTTGTAGCAGGTAGTTAAGACAATAAAAAAAACATCTAATTTCAAGTACATAATTTATAATTATGTATGGGAGAGCACATAATTTCAATTTGAGAAAAGAATTTCATTTTCTTGCACTCAAAACATGCGCTCTCTCTCAAATATTTTCTCTTTTCTCTCAAATCTTTGTTTCTTTTCTCCTCTCGCTTGCCTCCTTCTCTTCGCGCACAAACCGCGCTCTGCTCCAGTCTCAGATACGCTCGCAAACCCGTAGGCTCTGCTTGCGGATTTTTCTTGCTCTCTCTCAGATTGGATCGGATCGTCGCCTAGCAACCTTTCCAGCCAATAGAACAACAGCCTCAGAAAGGGTGCGCTTGTTTAACCCTACTGAGTGTGCCTGTGATAAACCTTATCAACAATAAAATGGCTTTTTAATTTAAAAGCTATTAAAATAAGAAGCTGAAAAACAACAACAATCAGGAAAATAAAAAAAAGGAAATAATAAAGGGCGATTCAAGAATCATCAATGAAAAGTCACTTAATTTCTGCTGGAGGCAGAAATAAAAAAAAAAATAAAATAAAAAAGTTTGCTAGTTAGGGCAGATGCATTATGGCAGGATAATTCTCCCATAATTATGTTATTCTGATGTTAATTGTAAATTTAATTACTTATTAAACAATAATTGATTATTTACATGACAGTACAGCAGTAAAACATGGTAAAAGGAGCCAAAAGGCGAGTTTTCATTGGTACATCTGTGAAGAAAATTAACGCATGCTCTGCAAACGCTGAATTATTTGGCAGCAGAGGCAGGAAAAAAATAATCAGAAATAAAAACACAAAAAATGTTATTTAGTTGCTTAAACTATGGGTCCATACCTTTATTTTCTTTATAACTGATGTTTTAACGCAGTATTTTTCAGTGGAATTAGTCCAAAATAACAGGAAATAACCAGAAACAGTTGATCTGCAGCAGTTAGTCTGATTAAATGAGGACTAAATGTCCAAACATGCAGATACTTGAATCTCTGTCACCACTTCTGTTTAACACTTATTTATCCGGTTCTCTGTGGTTTATGTGATCATGCATGTCGTTCTAACCATCTTTAAAAAGAATCTGTGCAAACACAGACTGGACTGTTCGCTGCTCAGTTTTCTCTTTACAGACGATTTTATTCAAACACATGAAAGATGCTGAGAGAGGAAACAATGAAAGCTTTAAGTTTTCCCTCTCTGCTCAACTCAGCTCATGCATTTCATCCAAACATATCAGAGTTTGATGCAAAAACTCAGTAGCAAGTGTCAAATGCGGTAGCAAAACTGTCTTTGTTGTGTGTGAAAAATGAAATATGCATCATTTCATGTTTACTAAAACTGCAGCACAGATTTAAACAAACGTTAGAAAGACTGATGAACAACGTACTGATGGTAAATGTTGCATTGTGTCGCTGACTGTGACCCTGTGAAAAGTTGAGTGTTATTTTTATTCTTACCTGAAGAACTTGTTGTAGCATTAAATGCAAAAAAAAGTTTCTTCCTCATAATGAATCTTATGCAGAGTTTAACAGAAGAGCAAACAAAGTGCCAAATATTATTCTCTTCAATAAAACTGGATTATTTCAAACTATCTGTGTCTCATCAATCCTTTTTGGTCACATAGCATCTTTCACCTTCGGGGAGTGTTGGCCTAGTGGTTAGAGCAGAGCGATTGTCCGGGCGCCGCACAATGGCAGCCGACTGCTCCCCGAGGGGAGGGGTTAAATGCCGAGAGGGAATTTCCTTAATTTGAGATCAATACAGTTCAATTATTATTTTTATCATTATTCCCTTTCAGCAGTTATAACCAGGATGAACTTTAAATATTTTTATTAAAGGAAAAGTCGCTCATATTCAGAATTCAAACTTCTTTAAATATGAAATTATTAAATACTCAATTAATCATAACTGTTTTTAATTCAGAGTAATTTCCATGTGAATGGGCTTTACTGGAGGCATCTGTGTTTGTCAAAGAACACTACTGCCACCTACTGGTTAGTGACATTGTCACGGTGCGGTATCGGCTGTTGATCAAGTCCCAGTGCTGTATCTGGTGTTTGTCACAACGCGCTATTATCCAAGTCATCTTGAAAACATTCTTCTTCCAAATGTTGGCTACATATTACGTGTTTTTTCTCTGGCCAGAAGTTCGATGGCAAATCCTCCCTCTTCAAGTTGGCGATCCAACGACCAACCCGTCCGTGGAGGATCAGGAATCAGAAAGGTGGAATAACTCTTTTTTCCACTTTTACCCGATGTATTCCAGCATCCAGCTGCCATGCACGTGGGCATTGTCAGTTTCACTATAGCTCTGGTGAATTTCAATGGTGAAGTCCTCTGGAAATCTTCAATAATTGTTGTTGATTGCAGATGTGTCTAGTAGTTCCCATTGATTTAGCTTGTAAAGCGGGGAGAATGGCGCTAGGCTTACCGCACCGTGACGTCACTGCTGGAAGATGGCAGGAGGGAGGGGCTACTATATATGGGCAAAAATGGCCGCTCCCAGACTCAGTGATCATGACGAAACGCAAAACCGCAAACGTATTAGTTTTAGGTATAAATAATGATCCAATGATTATTCCTGCTGACTGCACTTTTTCTTTAAAATCTCAAACTAATGCTGAAATAGCAGTTTGTTTGTTTTTTTCTTAAAATAACTGCATTTGTTCTTGGATTAAGGAGGCAAAAGAGACACTTTGCCAATGGAACAAGACTATTTACTTTTAAAATAACACAACACAATCTCATTGTCTCATTTTAAGTGCATATTATCTAATTATTGTATTTTAAGAGTAAAAACACTCTCTAATTTGGAAAACTATCTCATTTACCTACTCAAATTAAGAGTAAATACACTTAATTTAAGAAATGTTTTACTTATTTCTTGATCCAGTGCACCAAAACGTCCACAGAAGCTTGTTGTGCTTCTATATCCAGAGTTCTGTTCTGTGAATTTAAGGAGTTTAATCCAACCTGACTGCAAAAGGAAGAAAAAAAAGCATGTCTTATTTTTTTTTTTTTAGCCTAGGTGTTCCTATGCTCGGCCTTCATCCTGTTTTTCTGGGAATTCTATAAAAGAAGATCATTTGAACAGAATCTGTTTTAGCTTTGCTCTCAGTCTCCTGCACACAATGAAAAATCAAAACACTTTTTACATTCTGCCTTCATCCAGACCAAACTGAGCCCATTCGAGCGGGCCGAGTGTCCAGTGGAAAAGCGCTGCCGTTTAACGGTGTAATTATTGTCTGTAAAAGGTGAAGCTGCAGCGGCTGACAGCTGATCTCTCAGAGCTGACACCAAGCCGCTGCTAATGAGAACTACAGCGGGTGATTTGTTTTCCCCTGTTCTACAACGCACACACACACTCAGAAACAAACAGATAAACAGATCTGAACACGGACGCAGGAGGAAAACGGATCCGAACACAAAGGTCAGAGCGAGGCAGAAATCTCAGGAGGAAGACAGGAAGTCAACAGAAAACAGTGAAATATATCACAGCTGTCTGATCAACGTAGTCCCCCGTGAAAAGCCAGATCTTAACATGTTAACAACTGCAAAAACAGCTAAAGGTGAGAGTAAAACCATCCAAAGGCTGTGAGGAGTTTTCTACATTCATTCACACTGAAAATCAGCTAATATTCACCTGCTGGCAGCTAAACCCAACCGCATGGAAGATGTGACTTTTATTCCATTTAATGGAGGTAAACAGATGTAGAAAATTATGTTATTATTCTTTAGTGCTGAATGCAGAGCTCTTCACTTTAGAAAATATATCACCAATCGTTTGACAGTGACGAGTTAGCTAATCCAGAGTGAGCATGAAAAAAGATGGAAATATTGTGTCTCAGTTTGTAGAAAAAAGTTAAAATTAAGCACTAAAAATAGTGTCTTTAACTGCTGATATATACTGATGGATATTACTGTTAGGTTCAAAAATGTAGGTTTGTAAAAGAGAAGGACTGAATACACACAGAGGGGTTTTCAAATAGCTTCTGCAGAAGGAGAAGAGAGCCGCACCCAACACACTACTCTCTCTCTCCCGGACCTCCTCTGCAGAGCGCTTTTATTAACAGAACATGACACATGGTTACAAAAGAGTATTGTTCTGATCAGGTCATAAGACAGGATGCTGTCCTCTTGGCTGAATCATAAGACAGAGTGAAGCATCTCCTTTCTACAATGTTTATAAGCACACACACATTCATTTTATAATCATTATTGAATAAACCTAACAATTACATCAGGTGACATAAAGGAGCCATTGTTGTCCACTGATTCGGGAGAAAGCATCAGAAGAAGACAAAAAATGCTCTTTTAAAGCCGTTTTATGGGTAGAATGTAGTAGTAGCAGTTACCATTTTAAATTTCCCCACTTTCCTTGGCTGGTCCTTTATAATTCTTTTTTAAACATCAATCTTTGTACTAAAAAATTCTTTCTGTCATGATATGTGGACATTAAAGGCCAATTTATACTTCTGATGCATTGCCTCTGCAACCGTCAAATCTGTCTCGACCGTCTGACACGTAGTCAGGATTTTTTTGATGTGCACAACGATCCCCATAGAGCAGTGCAACATAGAACAGCAACTTTGCATCTCAGCATGTGTTGGAGTTGACCGTACGTCTTAAGCAGGTTTCCAGGGCCATGACGAGCATGCTAACTCTGAATGCAGGAGTAATCTGGACCATTTCTGGGACAAAGAGAAAGATGTATCCCATAATGCACTGCAGCAGCAGATCAAGACAAGTGTGACTCTGTGGGTCTTATTCAGTCTTAGTGGTACAGAAATCTGCTAAATGTGTTTCTGCAAGCAGATGAACAGAACCAGAGACATTGAAGAACGTCGTTAAGGTGTTTTAGGTTCCTGCAGCTCAGAAACACATTCTAACAGAAAGAAACCTCCAACCAGGAGACATTGCCAAGAGGTGACAAAGGGACCTAAAACAATAAGATTTTAACAAGCTGTACATCGTTTTGGTCAGATGGGGAGAAGTTTTCTTTTTTACTTGTTTACTCTGACATCTCTGTTAAATAGATGTTTTTATCTGCATGTAAGAATTGAGGAAAGTTGAAATACTCCCAGTTTTGTTTCGTTCCTGTGGATGAAAGGTCTCAGCTCGCTTTGTATCGTCTTGATATTTTTCCAGACGACCACCAGGTGAGACGAACAGACAGATGGACAAACTACCACCTCCAGCGCTGGGAGAATATCGGAGAAACTCCTCTCCGTTTGTCAGCCAGCATAACAAGACTGTCTCGACGCGGAGATGGAGGGCAGAGAAGGTTTACGAGGACGGCGCTGAGAAACAGAGAGCAACGCTGAGCCGGAGAGGAGGAGGAAGAGAGAGTGTGGTAGGTTTTTAAATGGTCCGGAGGGATGAATGTCGAGGAGGAGAGGAGGAGGAGAAGAAGCTCCCACAGCGACTGCAAGTTGTTATATTGGGGATCCGTTAGTGGATCAATGAAAGAAGAGAGAATGAAAGAGGAAGAGGGAGGCAGAGTGGAAGGATGACAGGCCTCATTACCACCAAACCTCAGACAGTGATGCCTCTGTGTCTGTGTGGGTTCAACTGTGTGTGTTTCCCCCCCTATTCACATGTAGAGTGTGTGTTTTCATATGTTTGCATGCAGGGTGCTTCAGTTTGTATGACTGCCTTCGCTGTGTGTGTGTCTGATCCCTGCAGGCCTCTGTGAGAGCAGCAGAGGATGATGGGACAGAGTCTTTTAAAGGTCAGGAGCAAACACATCATCATATTGAGAGAGCTGCTCAGAGAAAAATGAGTTCAGCAGCACACCAACCCAAACCGAGCCAGAAGGGAGCTGCAGTCAGAACCCAGGTCCCGCATTCAGCTGAGCTCTCCATCTGAAATACCATCTCCACCGATTCTGCAGCAATGATTAAGAATGATGTTAGAATACATCTCAAAGGTCACTTTATGGCTTAACAAACACTGTTGCATTGGTATAATGGAAAAGATACAATGCAACAATATATTGAACTATAATAATAATAAGGGGGGCTACTTTCATAACAGAAAATAATTTACAGTGTCTGAGTTTTGATTTTTTTTTTTGGTCACATGTTCTCGTAGGTCAGGGGAACAGGCAGGTTTTCAAGGCCTAATGCTGCGTTCACACCGGACGCAGCAAGAGCAGCAAAATCGCGTCTGCTGCTTCATTTTTGCTGCTTGTACCAGTTAGTTCTGACGCGCGGCTGAAGCAGCTTTGCTGCTCTGGCTGCGCGGTGCAAAAGTGTGTCTGACGTGCGTTGGGCGGAGCTACTCTATCCAGCTATATTTGCTGTGATCAGTGGGAATAAAGTAGTTTTAATATGTTTTTAAGTGAGAAAATCAACCTGAAACCGTTATCATTGCAGTCAGTTCATCCAGATTACCATCCTGCCTTCCAATGTTATTTCTGTCGGAGCCGCTCAGACCCCCCCATACCGGCGGTGCGCCGTCAGTAGGATCCCATTCAGCAGCAGCCTCTGGCCGGGTCGCCTCCTCACGGTTCACCGCGGCGGCTGGTAGGTGTTTTTCATCTAAATAATCTAAACTGCAGGCACCAGCATAATAAAAGCCAACATATTCTGCCGGCAGATTTCTGCATTTTAAGTTAATTTATGCGTCAATAAACTGTTTCAGAGGAGTGATCACAGCGCTCTGTATCATCAGCGATGTGTCTGCCTCTCTGCCAGCTCCCAGATCAGCTTCTCTGATTGGTTGATGCGGTGCGTTGAGCTGGAAAAGTTCAATATTTCCATCTCGAGCAGCAGCGCTTTTGTGGCGCGTCACGCGCGTCAGATGCTTAAACGCTCCCGACGCGCTGCTTCAGCTGCTTAGACACGCTGCGCCTGCTGCTCAAAATGCGATATGGGACCTTTTGCTGCGCCTTGACGCGCGTCAACCATTGACTTTGCATGTAAACTCGCTGCTTCTGCTGCGCCTGCTGCGTCTGGGGTGAACGTAGCATTAAACTTCCATTTTCATCCTCACCGATGCTGCTATAGGCTTAGACTGCCGGAGGACATGACGATCATTTTCCCTCCCTCTGCTACATTCTCCTACTACTCTCCTATTTTGTATTACCTGCTCTTGTTTCAAATGTGGACTATAAACTGCTCCCTGGTTTTTTTCTTTTTTTTAGTAACTGCATCTGGGCCGGTTCTGTTGGTCTGTGACACCGTCCTGGAGGAGCGATCGACTACGCTGCTCCCATTGACCTCATGCTCTCCTTATATAGTTTACTTGATTTTGAGTTGTGCTATTTACTCTTTGCTAATCCACAGGGGGTGGTGTTGGAAAAGCGGAAGCTTCCAGTCATTTCCTGTCAGCTTCACTGCTCCCAGCTTTGCTCTGCTAGCGACAAACACAACAAAAAAAACATTTCTAAAGTCGATGACATTCAAACCAAATATCATCAAACGTGACGGTCAGATTTAGTTTTTTCCAGATTCATCCTCTAGAAGTGGTGAGTGACATTAGTTGGACCTTTTATTTCTTCTCCCTCTACTGAAGACTTTAATCCAAAATTGGATCTCGGTTTTTTTTTTGTTTCTTTTTTACAAAAAATAAAAGTCTAAAAATATAAAACAAAATAAAGAACTGGATCTTTGGAAAAAGAAACGAAGTTCAAATGTGTTATATTTATTACCCATCTATTCAATTCTATTCAGTCTATTTCTATAGCTCCAATTCACATCATGTCATCTCAGGTCACTTTCCAGTTCACCAGATCATCCAGTCAGATTGATTCAAAGTTTTCTATCTAAGGAAAACCAGCTGATTGCATCGACTCATTGACTCTTCAGCAATCCCTCACACTAAGCATGCTTGTAGCGACAGTGGAGAGGAAAAACTCCCTTTGAACAGGAAGAAATCTCCAATCTCTGTGCTTTATTTCATTCATTTCAAACTCCAGAATCCAAACCAAACATTCTGGGACATTTCCTAAGCTTCGCTCATAATCAGTTATTTAATAAAAATGTATCGAAGCGTCACATGTGGTTAATTCGGACCCTCTCCTACACATAGCTCTGCTTTTACTGGGACTAACTGGATCTGCTGTCTTTCATCTTCTAGACTTGAATTCTGGTTCAGATCTCATCTGTTTAGCGGTGTTTCTACAGAAGGAGCTGCTGCTTTCAGCCTTTTACTTTTAGAAAGTACTCCTAGATCAGTGCTTATATGTTCCGTTTGTGTCGAAGCACTATCAGTCGTAACAGAAGGCTGCTCACACCGAGTCTCGTTCTTGCTCTCCTGGAGAGTTTTCCTCCTCTCTGTAGGAACCGTGTCTCTCTTCTTCTTTGTCTCTCTGCTTTAGGTAATCGTTCATTTCATTGTTTTCTGCTGCATTTTGTCCCTGATATAAAAAAGCATGGAAATGTATCTGGAAAGCGTCCTGTCCGCCACGCTGATGACACTCCCCTCTCTGGCATTCCCACCTGACTCTAATGACCGTGAGACTGTCTCTTCTTCCCGTCAACAGTTTTCACCTCTGTCTCCTCCTCTTATCTCCACCTCGGGCCTCGCGCTCCTCCCTGACTTCAATTAGACGGAGGAATAATCATATTGACAGGGCTGACAGGTCGGGGCAGAGGAGCAGGAACATGAATACTTGCATGCGTCCAAGCAGAGGGAGGAGGGGCGCTCAGAGGTATCAGCGGCTCTTATTGTACATTTGATAATATGACAATGACACACAGTCAATTCAGATTCACAATCACTGTGGGGCCGCCGGCTCCATGAGTTAAGCTGCTGACATTTCACAGACACACTGACATACATCAGCGTGGAACGGTTCTGGTTGACACGATGAGACGACCGTTTATACTGAATCCCATTCTGACACATGGGGAACGAGACGCGGACAATTTGGTTTGTTCCTTTAGCCTGAGAACTAAATATTGTGATACGAGTCCTGGGAAGTTGATTGGGTAGAAAAACAGGATTCATTGATGAGCAAGATGTAGCTACAAAAAACTTAGTTACCATAGCGATGTAAACAACAGAAAGCTGTTCATCACCATGTCACCAGGCGGCTATGAACTTATCCCATCTCTGTGTGAATGCAGAGAATAAATCATCTGAATCAAACTAAACTGAAGTCATAGTTTTGAGACTAAAGGAAGCTTGTTTCAAAGTTAGAATCCAGCTTCAGCTGATCAGCTACAAAGCAGCAATCAGGCTCTAAATCTGGGTGTAATGAGGGACTCAGACCTGAACCTTCAGAGGCTCATAGAGACACTTAGACAAACTTAATTATCATCTTGCATACAGAGCATGTATACAAAAATGAAATTTCGATGCATACGTAGAGCTTACAACAATAAAATGAATATTTCCATTTATAAAGTGCAGCAGTGATCCATATGTAAACAGTGTAGGAGAAAAGGAAAAAATAGTGCAAAAGTCATTATGGAAAGATTAATTGCAGTGCAAAATAGATAAATATGGTGCAAACTGCAGTAGAACATTGAGTTGAGTTCTATTTAAAGGGATTATAACAAACCAGCAACTTTGCAAATATGATATTTTCAAGTGTGACGCAGAGTCCAATTTAGAGTTTCAACATTCATCAGTGTGACGGCGGTGGGGAAGAAGCTGTTGCAGAACCTGCTGGTCCTGCATTGAATGCTGTGAAGCCTCTTCCCAGAGGGCAGCAGGGAGAACAGTCCATGGTGGGGGGGTGGGGGGTCATTGATGATGTCACGGGCTCGGGACACGCAGCGCTGGGATGAAATGTCTTTAATGATCCTCTCTGCTGTTCTCACCTTCTTCCAGTCTGAGGCGCTGCAGCCTCCACACCACACAGTGAGACAGCTGGTCAGAACGCTCTCTATGGTGCTTCTGGAGAAGGTGGGGAGGATGGGGGGGTGAGCTGTTCGTTTCTCCTGAAGTCGCCCTTCTATCAGCTGAAGAACATCTCCAGGATTAAAGTCTAATGTTTAAAAACAACTTCCTGCTTCATTCATCTTTAGTAGAATTTGTCCCTGCAGCGGCGTCTCCACAGGTCTGCCTAGAAAGGTGATCAGTCACCTGCAGCTGATCCAGATGCTGCTGCCTGCGTCCTCACTAGGAAAGTGGAGAACATCAGTCTTTCCTTTTGCTCCCTGTAGCTCAGATGTTAAAAATCCTTCTGTTAGTTTACAAATCCCTGATTGGCTGAGCTCCAAAATACATTACAGACTGGTTGGCAGTGAATCAACAGCCAGACCTCTCAGGTCTCTTGGATCTAATCTACTCTTCAGAACGAGAACCAAACAGAGAAGCTGCTTTTAGTTCCTATGCTTCTGTAAACTGATGAAACAATCAGTTGCTTAAAAGCTTATTTATTTAGAGATGACTTTAACTGAGCTATCTAAATAGATTTAGTTAAGTCTTCAGTTCTCTTTTTTCTTTTTTATCATCAATCATTTCATTCAAATTTTGTTCTCTTATATAGTTATCTTATTTTAAGTGTTATTTTTATTCTCTCTAGTTATTTGTTTTCATTTATTATTTAATGACATTTATGCCTCTGTGATTTTTTTTTGTTGTTTTTCCTCTTTTCATGTAGAGAACTTTGTGAAATAAAACATATGTTGATGTGGTGATGGGAACCTTCACACCCATTGGTTCCAGCGTTTGGTCCGTTTGGCGCCAACATGCAGGGCAGCTAGAAATGATGCTGAAGCATCTAAACCCTCCTTATGACTCTTATCAAACTGTAAGAAGTCCACTGTGCTTCATGTCTTGCCCAACTCTCAGCTCATCCATCTGGATCTATGCTCCCTGAAGGATTTCCTAAAAACCATTAAATGTTTGTTTTTATCTTTTAAAGTTTTGCAGTCCTGCAGTAGTTTAAGCAGAGATCTTCCGGCTGAACTCATTTATCCGGGTTTTTCTCTCATTTACCTTTAGCTGCAGCATATTAAGCGCTCCTCTCCTTATGGTTCTCTGTTACTTTAAACATAGTTTTCTTTCGGTTTACTTTTTGCATCATTAACTCCTAATTGTTGGGTATTTATTTTTGTTTTTGCCCAGTTTGTCTGCTCGGAGCTAAGCTTATTAGAAGCCATTTTCCTGCATTATTTCTGCCTTAAATGCACGCGTTCCACCATTAAAAGCTAATTTTTTGACAGTCTCACCCCCATCTATATGCATAGCTGCTGTAAAGCCTAATTTTTGTGCGCCCCCCCCCCCCCCCCCCCCCCCCGGCTGCATTGGTTGAAGGGAGCTGGCCTGGGAAATCGTTAGAGCTCCTTTCTTTTTAAATTGGGGAGGTGGACGGCAGGTGAACAGCGCATTGATCGCCCTCTCAGGCCTCTTTCTCCCCCTCCATCCCTCTCTTGTGCATCCCTCACCAGCAATTGTCTGCCCTTTACTCCCCCCCCCCCCTTCCACCTCCCTCCATACTCACATCACCAGCAATTGCCAGCTCCCCCCCGCCCACCCCCCTGCATCTCAGCCAGCGGAGGTCACACATTTACAAGAAAGAGTAAAGTGCCAGAGTGAGCTACTGTCTGTCTGTCTCTCTAACAACCCCCATCATGGGGCGGAAAACACAGATATGGGGGGGGGGACCAGGACACTGAAAGTGGGTGGCATGATGGGAGGGGGGGAGGGGTTCCAGAGTAAACACAGTGATGATTTCCCTTGAGTTTCGTTCATCCGGAGCGATGAGGAGGATGAAAGTCACTGAAGAAAAAAAGTAGAAGAAGAAAGAGAGAGCAGCTGCCGTCCTGTCAGAGACAACTACTGGAGCCTCGGTGACACCACCTCCTCCTCATCCTCCTCCTCCTCCACCTCCTTACAACAAGCAAAAAATGGAGCAGAGCAGGAAAATCGAAATGTTCACACAGATATGCTTCAAACGCACACACCGCACCCCCTCAGCAGGACCCCTCATCGTCCAATTAGAGTCCTAACTGAGAGGAGGAAGGAGGGGAGGCTCCTCTGTCACACGCCGTTTTACTAAAGATGCCACTTTCCTAAAATTTTACTTTGTTCTCAGTGACTTCGACTTTTTAAAACAACAGTGGTAACAATAAACCGGGTCACACATTATCAAAGATCCATCCGTCTTCTTCTGTTTCCTGCAGCAGTCTGTGGGCTGAAGGCCGGGTTCACCTGGACAGGTGGTCGGTCCATCGCAGGGCAACGCAGAGACGCAACCATCCACCGCTTGGAGCTATAAGTAAAGCATAGGAAGGTGGACTTTCTACGCAAAGGAAGAAAGGAGGTGTATATTTAAATTAAATAAATAAATTTCACCCCATATCAGGCAGGGATTCACCATTAGGCAATACTACACTGCAAAAACAATCTAGAAATAAGTGAAGATTTCTTAAATTAAGTGAATTTAACCTTTATTCGACTAGAAAAATAAGAGGATTTGCCAATGTATGAGTATTTTTACCCTAAAATAAGATGATAAGATAAAAATGCACTTGAAACAAGACAATGCAGTTGCTTTTTCTTATTTTAAATGTAAATTGTCTTGTTCCATTGGCAAAGTGTCTCACTTACTCCCTTAATCCAATAAAAATGCAGTTATTTTAAGAAAAAATTACTTATTAAGATTAGAATTTTTTGCAGTGTAGGCAGTTTCCTAGGGCCCCAAGTTCATGGGGGCCCCATAAAACTGTGTTTACATGTATGGTTAATACAACTATTCCTTATTTGTGCACATTAATGATGTTTTTGATAAAAATCCTTTGGCTAAAACGCCATCAGAACGCTGATAATATTAAGTGTGTCTCCGCCCCCCTTCAGTGTCCACCATATTGGATCAGTCAGTGTTGGCAACTTAGCGCTTTAGTCGCTATATTTAGCCACTTTTCAGACCCCTCTAGCACTTTGATTTCTAAAAAGCTCCTAGCGCCAAATCTAGAGACTTTTTTCTGCTACTGGAGACTTTGGAGACAACATCTAAAAGCAGCGAACTCTGCTCTCCAGAGCAAGTAGATTGGTAACCCCGCCTCCTGCTCTCCTCTATCTTGTCTGCTGTCATGATTCATGCAGCTATTATTTCATCCAAATGAAAAATGGAGAACAGAGAAGCAGATCATGGCTTGTCTACAGTGAAAAGAAGGACTGGGTTATTTACTTTGGCCTTTTTGGAAACACAGGAAGGAGCAATCAGCTAAGTGAGCTAAGTGCTTGGAAAAAATCTTTCATTCCTTTAGAGACAGCATGAAAAGTCAGCTGAGTACAAAACATAGAGAGGAAAACAAGAAGAAAAGGGACAAGAAGAGAGGGACACAACCTAGAACAGATCATGGATGTCTATTCTATTAACATTTCTCTATCTGGAGAATGGGGCTGTTTTATGTGTTGTCTTCTCAGTTCAGAGCCCCCCCCCTGCCTGTCGTTGCCTAGGGCCCCACATTTCCTGAATTCGCCCCTGCCCCATATGATACTACAGCCACCACTGTGCCTCTGAATCACCTAAGGAAGTATCGGGCCTTTGATAGATATCATCTCTTCCTTCCGGATGCGACAGGTGGCTGTTCATCCGAAGCTAGGCTCTTCTTCCAGAGCATTCCTTCACAGCTCCCAGGACTGCCCTCTGCTGGCAGATCCAGATATTTGTAGGCGTCACTTCTCCAGCGTCTGGGTCAGGGCCCCACATGCTCTGATGACCACGGCTTTTCCTAAACCCTCAGTACTTCTCGTATTTCCATAACTTGGTGAGGTCGCACTGATCTGCTGTCCTCTGCTCTACATCAGCGATTACAACGTTGCTGGGTTTTTATCCCACATCATTCTCCCAGGGTCATTGGTAGATTTTGTTCAGGTCATTTTCTGTGACCCATATTAGCTGTAAAACAAAAATTTCACTGGATTTGTCCGAAATGTTGATTTAGTTTGATGCGTTTCTGTTTTAGTAGGGAATTGCTCAGCCCGGTGTAAAAGCTCTTTAGAGCTGAGGGACGTGTTGCCTCCATCTTTGCGCCGTCTTCACTCTGTTCCTTCTTTTAAGGAGCAGTTGAACCACTTGTTCAAGTTGGGTCTTAACTAAGTTTAGGCTTTGTTGCTGCATTTGAGCGATTTTATCTTTCTTATGTTTCTTATTTACTGTTTTTATTATTAAATCCTTTTTTTTTTTTTTACTCATTTACTTCCTAACTAGCCAATAATCCTAGGACAGTCTACACATCCTGGTCAAAGGCGGTCTGCATTGGTGCAGCGGAAGATGCCATCTATGAAGGCCTCAGTCCTAAACTTAGCCATCCTGAGTTTGAGCCTTCCTGCATGCCTTCCCCCTCCCTCTGCAGTCCACGTTCATGATAAAGAATAAGATTTGGCTGCTAGATCACCATGGCGATGGCCAGAAAGGTAATCAAATAAGATCTTAACAAAGATATACAGCCTGGCACGGCATCCTCTCCACGCCCTCGCTCTGTCCGCCAGCATCGACCCTCCAGTTCGCCAAAAACACTTCCCTGCAGCCTGGCGATTGTCTTAAATACCTTTTGATGTATATTTACTTTAAAGTTTTGGACATTTCTTTGGTTTGAGACCAAAATGCAGGATGTTAAAGTAGTTTCTTAAAGGTTCTATTCCAGTAAATAATGATGGATAAATCTGTGAAAAGCTTCTATATTCTGCCTTCTTGGCTCAGTCACATTCAGTTACCACTGAGGTAAAATAGCAGAGCAGCAGCAGTTATACAATTAGGCTGATCTCTGCCTGGAGAGCAGATCTTTTTTGCTCTTCGTCCAGCTCCCTGCCTTCTCCCTCTACTCCTCATCCGTCCTTTTTCTCCTCCCTCCCTCGGCCCTCTCCCTCTGAAACTAATTAGTGGTGAAGTTTGGAGCAGCCGGAGGAGCGAGGCACAGAGACATGAAGAATAGGAGGAGAGCTGAGACACCGAGGAGGGAGGAGGAGGAAGCAGGAAAACTGGCCCAAAAAGGTCCACATCCAGATGTTTATCTGGACAAACGTTCTGCATATGTTGTCACCGTCCTGTAGAAGTGAGAGATGAGTGCATGAAAGGTGAAGGTTTCCTTTAAACTCACCTGATATACGGGTGAAGGGACGTTCTGAGGAGACCACAGACCTGGAAACCCCTTTAAGTGATGCTAAATATTGAGTTAGAGACATGAACATTTATTGTTTTATGGTATTTTTATTAAAATGTTCTGATTAGCTCGACTAATATGAAATCACATAGGATTAAAACATTGAGTATTGGAAATCTGTAGAAAAAATGTATAAAAAAAATATTTTAACTGTAAAGAAAACTGGATCGTAAAGATAAACGAAAACGGATTTAAATCCTTTTAATTGCTGCAGCCTGTGAAGAAACGGGAATCAGGTTCTTTATCAGTTTATCAGCAATGACTTTATGTATTTTAACTGGATTTGTTCGAATTTTATATCAAAATTAAACGTTTTCTGAGTTTAATTTCCAACCTCATTAATGACAGGTAATTATAGATTTTAAAAAAATCAAACCCAGTCAGTCGTAGCAGAGATTAGCTCACTCCGGTTCTACAGTAAATTACGCGCAAAGTTTCTACTCGACAGGTAAAGTTCACTGGAAAAAATCAAAATCTATATACGTCATTTGTTCTTAAATTGAGAAGGTAAAAGACATTTTGCCAATGGAACAAGACAACTTACATTTAAAATAAGAAAATACAATTATATTGTCTTATTTCAAGTGCATTTTATCTAAATATCTTATTCTAAGAGTAAAAATACTCATTCCATTGGCAAATAATTTCATTTAACTACTCAAATTAAGGGTAAATACACTTAACTTAAGAAATTTTTACTTATTTCTAGATTATTTTTCCAGTGTTGGCTATATTTGGAGAAATCCATTTCACATCTCCTCTTTTGTTCATCTTTTCTCCTTTTTTCTGTTTCTCCTTTCCTGTTCTACTTCCATTGCAGTGTCCATATAATCTGTGAAACTCCCTGCATGAATTATAATAAAGTTATTTATATGCATTAATCAAGCGGAACACTATGGCCATAGCCGTACTGCTCCACTTGTGAAAGTAAAATCTGTTGGGCTCTTTTTGGCATCAAGGAGATTATTCTTATTGCAACATTGCCAAACTGTTAAAAAAAATATATAAATACAATCATTTTTTTCTGTTCATAAATCTTTAAACAAAATGTTTTCTGTATTCTGAAACAGGCTGTAACAAAAAGATGAGAAAATCGTTGTGTCTGCGTAGAGAGGAAACACTGATCTTATAAATTCATTAAATGGCTAATTTGACCAAAGAAATTTTAAATATTTGAAGGTTTTTTGTTCTGATTACAGTTTTATTTTAAATCTTTATCTAAACCTGCCAGTGTACAGGAAAGAAAATCTGTTTTTTTTCCCTGAAAACTGACTTTTCAATTCTGACATGAACAGAGAAAAGACTATAAAGGACGATGCATCTCCTGCAGCTGAAGGCTGATTTTCCTGTCAGTAAACAGCTGATTGGCCCTGCAGTGTGATGCAGCAGCGGATCAATAACATTACGCAAAGCAAGAAAAATATATACGGAGTAAAGCAGGAGAGGAAGAAAGCAGCAGGTGAGAGGAAATCAATGCATGGAGCGTTTTACCTCCTGAAGTCTGGAGTTCAGTTCTGCAGTTTGGAGTTAAATATGCAGATATTCATAGACTTCCACTCTCATTCTTTCTTTTTCTCGTGTTCAGGGTTTTCCCTCCACATTTTATTTATAAAGTAGATTAAAAAAATGTTTTCTATAGCTCCATGTGTTGGGATTAAAGAGGAGGGGAAAGCTTGGAGCTCAGCGGATCATCGCTGCAGAAATAGTTTCTTTAACACTGGAAAAACGATCCAGAAATAAGTAAAAATGTCTTAAATTAAGTGTATTTACCCTTAATTTGAATAGTTTGCCAATAGAATGGGTATTTTCACTCTTAAAATTAGAAACGTAGATAAAATGCACTTGAAATAAGACAATGCAATCGTTTTCTTTTTTTAAATTTAAATTGTCTTGTTCCAGTGGCGCAAAGTTTCTTTTAGCTCATTAATCCTAGAACAAATGCACTTATTTTAAGAAAAATGTGAAGTCCAGTGAAGTAGGTGGGTTTCAATTGTTTGTTTTGTCCTGGTTTGTGAGGTAAAATGGTTTGGATTGCAAAGATAGAACTGCTACTCAGGAAGCAAGGTGACACATAAATACACTATGATTTAACCAATCTATTGTACTTCTTTTTTTTTAACAGTGTCCTGTCTGGCAATGTGGCAAAAAAAAATAATTTTCTTGATGCCAAAAAGAGCCCAACAGTTTCACAAGTGGAGCAGTGCGGCTATCGCCATAGTGTTCCACTTGATTCATGCATATAAATAACTTAATTATAATTCATGCAGGGAGTGTTACAGATTATATGGACACTGCAATGTAAGTAGAACAGAAAAGGAAAAACAGGAAAAAGGAGAAACGATGAAAGAAAGAGGAGATGTGAAATGGATTTCTCTAAATAGCCAAACTTAACTTGAGGCTGACTGGGGTTCAAGGAGACAGAAGCAGACATAGAAAAAGAAGCATAGATACAAAAGGCAACTGTCAACCAGCTCCACAGGCGGCCCCGTCCAGGAAACACACAGCCAGGCAGACGAGCTCCGAGCCAGCTCCCATGTCAGAGGATGAAGAGAGCACATCCAGTTAGTCACAGTCAGAGAAACAGGACTACACTGGAAAACAGGCCAAGCTCCAACATCTAGAAACAAAGGTGTTGATGGCAGCAGCACAGCTGATATTTCTCTCCAGGATTGTGGTGTTTAGTCAGATTTTATTGTTGGATGTAGAGAACTAGGCGCCAGATTGCTGCTGCTTTCTAAGCTGCTTCTTTCAGCCACCAACAGAAATGAAACCCTGATGATGGATGAGTGATAAAACTAAGCGAACGAAAGGAGCTGTGAGCTTTAATAACTTTCTAAAGACCTTTAACCTGCAAGCTTTGAGCAAATCACAATCTAACTGATCCAAGATGATTCAATTTACCCAAGGGTTGTCATGGATTACGAACATTTAATCAGAAAAATCAGGGGTTTCAGGAAAATATACATCATGTTTAAAACTTACAAAATAAATGTATATTGGGAATAAAAACAGGGCTGAAATCTGAAGGATTTCACTGAAAGTCAAAGAAAGGGACCTGGAGATCTTTAGTTATGCTGAGTCAGCAAAAAAAAAAAATTATTGCTACCCACTCCGTCACTGTGCAGCAGTGAGTAGATAAAATTTTTTATTAAAATCAGCGATGTCTGAATTAAAAATTAAAAAAATTAGTTATAATTTTTATGCATCCATGTTATGCATTCTTCCAGCAGTCCACACTTTCTCTGCTCTCTTTTTCTCATCGTCTTCTCCTTCTTTCCCATCGCCCGGCTTGCCACAGGTTTGCCTGCTGTGTCTAAAAATAGCAGCAGCAGCAACCCAGACTGACAGCTCATTGGCTCATTTGGATCACGTGCAGCCTGGAGCCGGACGCTCCCCAGGGCTTTACCGTATTAACTGGAGAAGAGGGGCAAGTGAAGTTAGACACTGCCGTCAGACAACATGCAGTAATTTATAAATGTTTTAAATCAGGTTGGGTCCGGATTAGCTAGCAGGTGGGTCCAGATCCGGAGCGAGGTCCGCTAATCTGTGACCTCTGCACTACTGGAACGCTTAAAAGTCTGCGCTCAGCTTCAAACAACAATGTTAAAAACAACAGACAAAGCCAGAAATCTTGGGGTAGTCATAGACTCTGACCTGAATTTTAACAGCCACTTTAAGAGAATTTCAAAGTCAGTCTATTATCACCTTAAGAATATATCAAGGGTTAAAGGACTTATGTGTCAACAGGACTTGGAAAAACTTGTCCATGCTTTCATCTTCAGTAGACTTTACTACTGTAACGGGGTCTTTACCGGTCTCCCTAAAAAAAAATCAATCAGACAGCTGCAGCTGATTCAGAACGCTGCTGCTCTAGTCCTCACTAAGACCAAGAGACTAGATCACATCACTCCAGTTCTGAAGCCCTCACACTGGCTTTCTGTGTCTCAGAGAATTGATTTTAAAGTACTTTTGCTAGTTTATAAATCACTAAACGGTTTAGGGCCAAAATACATTTCTGACCTGCTAGTACACGATGACCCCCGCAGACCTCTAAGGTCATCTGGGACAGGTCTACTTTCTGTTCCTAGGGTCAGAACTAAACAGGGGAAGCAGCTTTCAGTTACTATGGTCCTAACATCTGGAATAAACTCCCAGAAACCTGCAGGTCCGCTGCTACTCTCAGTTCTTTTAAATCAATGCTGAAGACCTTTGTTTTTGATGTTGCCTTTCTCTAAATGGCACTCATTTTTTTTTACTGTTTAATCTCTTATACTGCACTGTAATTTTTTGTGTTTTGTGCTGTTTTTATTTTTAACTGTTTCTTCTGTGTTTTATTTATTTATTTTTACTGATTTTATGTAAAGCACTTTAAATTGCCCTGTTGCTGAAATGTGCTATACAAATAAAGCTGCCTTGCCTTACTGGTTCAAAGAGAGCTTAAAAGATTCACCAAATCCTGACAAATCAGGAATGTCCTTCATTCTCAGTGATAAAAAACACAGACATAAAATATATTTAAGATAACACATGACGCACTATACATGATAAAAAGGCCTGAGTATTTAATTGTAATAAAGAGTAAAAGTTGCTCCATTAAAGGAGGTTTTTCTAACGTTTTAGTTGAGCTGGAAAAGCCTTAATGTTGCTGCTTCCTGTGGGAGTTTTGTTTTTGCAGGCCAGACGTTTTCTGTTGTTTTTAATGAGCTCTTCATGATGTCTCAGCTGTAAATTTGAACCCACCAACGGAGAGAGAAAAAGATTTTTTAGGGATGATGGAGCTCTCTCCCTCCTTTCTCAGTGGGATGGATGGATTTTTCCTCCTCCTCCATCTCTCTTATTGTTTTCACACTTCAGTAGGAGGAGATGCTCCACTGAATGAGCCTAACCCCTGCGGACTCATCTCTGCTGTGGACTCCTCATGTTATCGCACCTAAGATATTCATCGCCTCACATTGTGGAAACTTGGCTTCTGATTTGGGACTGGAATGTGAATTTATCCAAGATTAAGATTATTATTTCTACCAAAAGGTTAAAAGCCTGAAAAGACTCACTGTGATGATCTGGGAAGGAATAAAAACACCACCGGTTGTGTTTGAATAATAATTCAATGTTTCCTTTTTACAGGATTTCCATCAGAATCTGGAAAGAGCAGAAATAGAAAAAAACAAAACAAAATTAAACACAGAATGATGAATTAAAGAGCCGCCAGCTGAGAAATGATGCTAAATGAATCAAATCAAGCATGCAGTAAAACAACAAACACTGGATTTATGGTTATGATATCCTCTTTTTTTAAGACTGGTTTTTGTCACTGGTTTCCTTTAATGGCAGCAATCAGACAGAGAAAAGGCAAAGCAAGAAGCTTGGGAAGACGCGCAGCTAGCTCAGGGGTTGCACCATTGGTGGCTGCGTCAATAACTGACCGCTGTTAGCTACACCGTGCGGTACGGGCGCCTCCTTTCTGGGTTGTTTTTTTTTCAAGCAAAGCTTCAATTTATGCTCATTTTAATCCCCATTTGATTTAATTTCTATTAAATAGAGAAACTGTATTTTTTTCTAAAGTCCTTCAACCTCTGGCAGCATCACACTGCAAAAAATCTTTTTTTCTTAAAATAAGTGCATTTGTTCTTGAATTGAGGCAATAACAAGAGACATTTTGCCAATGGAACAGGATAATTTAGATTTAAAATAAGAAAACACAATTGCATTGTCTTATTTCAAGTGAATATTATCTAATTATCTTATTTTAAGAGTAAAAATACCGATTCCATTGGCAAACGATCTCATTTACCTACTCAAATCAAGGGTAAATACACTTAATTTAAGAAATTTGTACTTATTTCTAGATCGTTTTTCCAATGCAGGACCGTCTGGTGACCTGGTAGAGCCAGAAGAGTCTGGGGCTCAATGCTCTGAAATGACAATGATTGTGCGTTTCTACCACAGCATCATTGAGTCCATCTTCTCCTCCTCCATCATCATCTGGGGCGCTGCCACCATCACCAGGAACCAGGGCAGGCTGCATCATATCATTCAATCTGAAACGAGGGCGATTAGCTGCAATATTCCTTCCCTTAGAGAACTGTACACTTCCAGGACTCGGAGGCAGCCAGCTAAGATTTCAGTTTACTCCTCCCCTCTTTGAAGCAAAGTTTATCAGACTCTGACAGGAGGCTGCGGTTCATCAGAACCAAAACCAGCTTCTTTCTGTCTGCTGCCAGCTTCATTAACAAGGCCCAGATCCCCCAAAGACAGAAACAATGCAAATATCTTGGCTCATGTAAGTAAAAAAATAAATTAGCATCATATTGTTGTATATTTTTATTATCCATTATTTTTTAATTCTCTCAATATATCTCTCCAAATTACACTTGTTTATTCAGCATTATACCTGTACATGTTTATTTATGTCAACCGCATGTCTTTCTATGTGTAGCACCTTACCAAAAGCAAATTCCTCATATCTGTAAAACATAATTTGGCAGTAATGCCATTTCTTCTTTTGATTTTTTAATCTATTTTCAGCTACAATTTCAGTATTAAAACAAACAATAACTTTAAAAAAAAATCCAAAATTTCCTATGCTGGGTAGTTGCTATAGGGTGAGGCTGCTGGAGGACATAAAAACACTTTCC
Source organism: Cyprinodon diabolis (assembly GCA_030533445.1). Lineage (NCBI taxonomy): Eukaryota > Metazoa > Chordata > Actinopteri > Cyprinodontiformes > Cyprinodontidae > Cyprinodon > Cyprinodon diabolis. The sequence goes on along the minus strand of CM060073.1, from coordinate 47,526,305 downwards.
CTTAACCTGATAAATGCTCCTGCTACTTTTCAATTTTTAATTATTTGATTTATATTAAGCTTTTAACTGCTTTATCTGGTCTGATCTTCTGTGATGCCTGGTTAGCACAGCAGAATTTGAAATTGTCCCTTGATTTTCCAAACCTGAGAGACTCCACACATAAAGTTGAAAAATCATCAATCATATACAGTGAGGTGTGCTGCCACAATGAAAGCACGACATACTATAACATAACAGATTTCACTCAAGAAAATTCAGATTTCAGATGAGATATCTCCCCAAACCTCTTGATATTATATGTGAGTTTAGAGTAAGTAAATATGCACTGCAAAAACGATCTAGAAATAAGTTAAAATTTCTTAAATTAAGTGTATTTACCCTTAATTTGAGTAGGTAAATACGCTGATTTGCCAATGAAATTAGTATCTTTACTCTTAAAATAAGATAATTAGATAATATGAACTTGAAATAAGACAATATAATAGTTTTTTTCTTATTTTAAATGTAAATTGTCTTGTTCGATGGCAAAGTGTCTCACTTTCATCTTCAACTGGAGAAAAAATGCACTTACTTTAAGAAAAAATGACTTACTTAGGTTTCCATTTTTTGCAGTGTGGCTGATGAGGAAGAAGCAAACACAATCATTTGTTGACTAATTTCAATAGAGAAAAAACATTACAATAAAAAATAAAGTGTTGGCTAAAAGGCTCTAGTTGCTAAACTGGTGGGGTCATTTCAACGTCTGTTCTCATTAAGCACCTATTTATTGCACTATGAGGTCAGGCCAAAGCAATCCAACATGTAGGATATTCCCAAATTATGTCCCAGATTTACTCTTAACAGACTATTAAGGGCAGGATTATATAATCAGATTATGATACCTGCCAACATGCAGAGAAGTTTTGGAAAACTGCTGATTCAGGCTTTCATTTAGCCGAGCTCACAGCAGATTCCACCCCGACTCAGGGGTAGAAGCAGCCTTTATTTATCTTAGACGTCTCCTTAAGACTCATCCTCTCCACTCAGACGTGACCTGCAATCCTTCATCCATGGTTTCAGAATTATTAGAAGTCGTTCAACAGGAATTAGCCAGATCAGCCGGCTTGATCTTTAGCAGGAATAAAAACTCGTCCCTTTGGTGGTCGATCTGTTTCAGGATCAATTTTAAAGTTCTTTTGCTGATTTTAAACTCTCTTTAATGTCCTTACACCGGCTGTTATATTTAATCTGATTTTATTTGGTTATGTTGGTGTTTTTCAGGATCTGTTTTGTCTTCTCTATTGTTCATTGTTGTGATATGAATAACCATGGTGACCCAAATACTTTAGACCAACATTTAAAGATGCTCCTCTTCATTATTTTATATTTTGTTGCCTTTTCTTCTTTCCTTTCTCTTCTCCTTCATCTCTTCATTTCAATAATCTTATTTACTTTTTTCTGTTCTTCCATCTTTAATTCAAACCTTCCCCCTCCCTCCCTCCCTCCCTGCCTCCCTCCCTCAGTCCGTCAGTTATTGTTTAAAAAGCGGAGCTGCAGTTTGATGGTTAAAACGCTGGCAAATCGATACCTTCACACATGACAGAACGCCGGCGGACGACAGGACGGAGGGCAAGTGAGGCGGGGGGGAGAAACAGGGGAGGGAGGAGGGCAGAATAACAAGCTGACAGCGAGGAGGCCCTTATTTCCAGAAGCTGAGATGGATGGATAGCAGGGGGACGAGTGTGTTTCTGTCTTTTCGCTTCGCTTCATTACTTCTTATCTTTTTCTCTGCTTGTTTCTCCTGCCTTGTTTTCCTTCGCTCTGCCTTTTTTTTTTCCCTTCCTCCCTTCTTTTTGGGATTTTATCCTTCAATCCACCTTTTCTCTTACATCATTTCCTCCTTTTCATCGCCGCTTTTATTCCAGATGGTGATTTGTCTCTTAACATGTTGACTTATTTTTCTTTTTACAGATTTATAAACCTAAGTGTTGACCTTAAACTGTATTAGATTTATGCAACAAATTGCTTTTATAAAAAAATACACTTTAAAAGTTTTAGCTTTTATTTTTTTCTTCTCATCCATCATAAAACTCTTTAAATCATGGAGTTTTGTTTTTTAAATTAAGGAGAAACAATCAGGATTCTGCCAAAAGTCCTCACAGACAACAAATCCTCCTATGAGCAGTTTTACGTCATACAGACGCTCATAAACTAATCCTCACGTGCAAATAACCAGAATCATGGGTCCCAATATATCACACTTATTTCTATGCGCGCCCAGCCAATTAAATAGTGTTATTAAACCTCTATATCTCTTTGAAACATGAAAACAATATTTTTTTACATGTCTTAAAAAAAGAAAATAAACTTCACTTGTTTGCTTACTTTTAATCAATCTATTCCAGGGATGCAAAGAGCCTTTAATTAAATTTTTTAAAACAAAATTAACAGAGATTCAGATAAACCGGTATATCATTGAACAACGATGCTAATGAATTGATCACAGAGCAGAATCCAAACTAAGACGTAAAAAAAAATAAAAAAAAAAATACATATATTAAGATTTTCACTTAATTTGAGTAGTTTAAATTTATTTTAAGAATCGTTTAACAAAAGATTGATATAATCATCTTATTCTATGGGCCATAATATTTATTCTTAAGGAAAATTATTTACTAATCTGCTCATATGAAAAGAAAAATACAATTATTTCAGGACATATTTAATTGGTTTTAGGTGGATTTTTGCTGTTTAATTTGAAATGAATGAACTGACATCTGCTCTGCAAAAACATATATATATATATATATATATATATATATATATAAACAAACTTTAAGAAGAAAAATATGTAAAATCTTCTAATTTAAGCTAAGAAATCAGTTGATATGAGTTTGGAATGAGTATTTTGCAATTAAGATAATAAGATACCATAAACTTCTTTTCTTAATTTAAACATAAACTATTTTTTAAACTGTTGGCAAAATGTCTTACATACACTATATTGCCAAAAGTATTTGCTCACCCATCCAAATTATTGGAATCAGGTGTTCCAATCACTTCCATGGCCACAGGTGTATAAATTCAAGCACCTAGGCATGCAGACTGTTTTTACAAACATTTGTGAAAGAATGGGTCGCTCTCAGGAGCTCAGTGAATTCCAGCGTGGAACTGTGATAGGATGCCACCTGTGCAACAAATCCAGTCGTGAAATTTCCTCGCTCCTAAATATTCCACAGTCAACTGTCAGCTGTATTATAAGAAAATGGAAGTGTTTGGGAACGACAGCAACTCAGCCACGAAGTGGTAGGCCACGTAAACTGACGGAGCGGGGTCAGCGGATGCTGAAGCGCATAGTGCGAAGAGGTCGCCAACTTTCTGCAGAGTCAATCACTACAGACCTCCAAACTTCATGTGGCCTTCAGATTAGCTCAAGAACAGTGCGCAGAGAGCTTCATGGAATGGGTTTCCATGGTCGAGCAGCTGCATCCAAGCCATACATAACCAAGTGCAATGCAAAGCGTCGGATGCGGTGGTGTAAAGCACGCCGCCACTGGACTCTAGAGCAGTGGAGACGCGTTCTCTGGAGTGACGAATCGCGCTTCTCCATCTGGCAATCTGATGGACGGGTCTGGGTTTGGCGGTTGCCAGGAGAACGGTACTTGTCTGACTGCATTGTGCCAAGTGTAAAGTTTGGTGGAGGGGGGATTATGGTGTGGGGTTGTTTTTCAGGAGCTGGGCTTGGCCCCTTAGTTCCAGTGAAAGGAACTCTGAATGCTTCAGCATACCAAGACATTTTGGACAATTCCATGCTCCCAACTTTGTGGGAACAGTTTGGAGCTGGCCCCTTCCTCTTCCAACATGACTGTGCACCAGTGCACAAAGCAAGGTCCATAAAGACATGGATGACAGAGTCTGGTGTGGATGAACTTGACTGGCCTGCACAGAGTCCTGACCTCAACCCGATAGAACACCTTTGGGATGAATTAGAGCGGAGACTGAGAGCCAGGCCTTCTCGTCCAACATCAGTGTGCGACCTCACAAATGCGCTTCTGGAAGAATGGTCAAAAATTCCCATAAACACACTCCTAAACCTTGTGGACAGCCTTCCCAGAAGAGTTGAAGCTGTTCTAGCTGCAAAGGGTGGACCGACGTCATATTGAACCCTATGGATTAGGAACGGGATGTCACTTAAGCTCATATGTGAGTCAAGGCAGGTGAGCAAATACTTTTGGCAATATAGTGTATCTGTCTTACGTATTTATCCAAAAAAGGCAAGAGAAGCAAAAACATAAATCCTCAGGATCCACAAAAACACAGAAAACTCACTTGAAGGTGAAGAAATAATGACAAACCAGCAACAGTGACTGATCAGGAGGTGCATATATGGGAGAGAAAAGATCAGGCTAATTAGCAGAGTGGGAGCAGGTGTGGACAGAGGAGTCTAGAAGGGAGCTAGGGAAAAGGAGACTGAGGGCAAACAAGAAATACCTAAGAACTCAAATACAATCAAAAATAACTAGAATAACAAAAAAATAAAAACAATGAAAACTAAAAGATAAAACCTAAAAAGGACTAAAATCATGACACTAATTTTCCATCTTTCTGCAGATCATTAACCTACCCTCATGTTACCTTTTCAAACGCCATTTGTTAATTTTATATTCATCTATCTTTAAATTATCAGGCAGAAACGTAGAATCAGTCCCATTTTTACACAATGAAATCCTCTGACCCGTCTGAGAAACCAGATCTTTATATCTATATAATTTATATTTTAGATGTATAAATCTATATTCATAATTTAGATGTATAAATCTTTTTTTTTAAAGATTCTTAAAATAAATATTTCACTACTCAAATTAAGTGAAAATTATGGAGCCCCTAAAGGGACATGCAGGGGAAAAAATAACTTTTGCGAGATCCCGCAATACTTTTGTGAGATCCCGCAATAGTTTGCGGGATCTCGCAAAAGTTTATTTTTTGCGGGATCTTGCAAAAGTATTGCGGGATCTCGCAAAAGTTTATTTTTTGCGGGATCTTGCAAAAGTATTGCGGGATCTCGCAAAAGTTTATTTTGTTGCGAGATCTCACAATACTTTTGTGAGATCCTGCAATACTTTTGCGAAATCCCGCAATAGTTTTGCGGGATCTGGCAAAAGTTTATTTTTTGCGGGATCTCGCAAAAGTATTGCGGGATCTCGCAAAAGTTTATTTTGTTGCGAGATCCCGCAATACTTTTGCAGGATCTCGCAAAAGTAAATTTTTTCCCTCCATGTCCCTTTAGGGGCTCCGTAGAAAATATGAATATGTTTATTTTTAACTTTTTTTCTGCAGGTTCTAGTGAATGACATCACCTCAACTCAGGAATATATGGATTTATAACGAGCTGCAAGAGTTAATTGGAAATCTAAAGAGGAGAAAGATAGGATGTAATGATGTCTGAGTGTGGGAATAAAGGGGGGGGGGGGATAAAAGGGAGAGAATGAAGCTCCAGATGAGAACGAGGAAAGAAAGTGAGTAAGAAAGGAGGAGGTGATGGAGGGAACTGGGCTGAGAGCTGAAAAATAGAAAAAAGAGGAAAGAGAGGGAGAGCTGATTAACCCTTTCTGCAGCCGCTTGACAAATGAACAAAATCAACAGGAGCTGCAGTGCATCTATCACTGCTAAAACACACACACAGCCCCTCACAGGGGGGCCCAGAAATAACTAGTTTCTGCTAATAAACCCAACTAGCATGCCAGGACACATTACTCTGTCATAGGCCACACAAGCACACATCCATCTTCTGCAGAGGTGGGGAAAGGAGGCCTGATCGAGCTTCACCACGGCAACCACCACTGATAGGGACATTTGTTAAGGACGCGCTGCGTTCGATAGCAGTCATAGACCTCCGCCGTCACTTTAAAGCCTCATCCATCTCCAACTTTCCACCTTAATTTTTCAAAAAAAAGAGCTTTGCGAGGAAATATGACTTCCTGTTTTTATAGTTTCATCATTTGTTAAAAGGCTACTTCTGCAGCAGACTGAATGTTTTTTTTCCTCTCTGCATGAATCATAGGGACCCGAAGGCGTCGATAAGCTTCTGAGCAGATCTGTACGGAGCGAGGAGGCCGATGACAGGTCAGGACCGGATCCCGGGAACAAATCCATCCTGCTTGTTAGCTGGAGGCATCTTCAGTGGCGCCGCGATCCCAAACGGACGCTCGATGTTTATAAATCTGAATCCCAGTAGGTCAAACGACTAACATCCAACTGACAGATTTTAACAGCGACTGCACCAAAGTTTGCTTCGCTCTAACATTATCTCTGTTTCAGGATATGGATTAGATTCGGTATTACGGGAGATATTCATCAGTCATCCTCTAAACAAGCTCCAAAGTCTGTCATGAAAGTTTTCCCCTCCTCCGCCACGATTCCTCACTCAGTTTAGAAAGAATACAGATAAGAAAATACATCAATGGGTAAAATCTGGCCTTTACTCGCAATTAAAGCTCCACTGTAACATAATACAACATGATTCAGATGTTTTCTCACTTTGCCACCTAAAACTTTATTTAGAATTTAAAGTGAAAAGTTTTGAGCACAGCGAGTTTCTTTCTGCCCAGATTTAGAGCCTGGTTGGTGGTTTATTATCTGAAGCTGTCTCGTTTTTACGGCACTACGTTTTTACAGAGAGAGAGACATGCGGCACAGGAGAACAGGTCTGATGCGAACCCGGGTCGGTCAAGGACTAAGGCCTCCGTACATGGATCATGCGTCTTAAAGCTGTTCTTTCTTTTTAAAATGATATAACTTTGAATTTGTTTTGAACTAATCCATGCATTGATTACCTCTCTGCATTTAGCCAGTGCTTGGATTGGTTCCTAGCCACCATGTGACTAGGTGATGTAAAGCTGTGTGTCATCTGCATAGTTAACTGATGTTTCCATAAACATCAATTAATGAATGAATCTAAATTTTATCAATCTTATCAGTTCAGCTGCCATTTTCTTAAAGGAAAGTCGCTCATATTCAGAATTCAAACTTCTGAAAGTTCTTTAAATCCGAAATGATTCCATCCTGTTCAACAAATGATCAGTGTTTTTAATTCAGAGTAATTTTCATGTGAATGTGCTTTACTGGAGGCATCCATGTTTGTCAAAGAACACTACTGCCACCTACTGGTTTGTGACGTCACGGTGCGGTATCGGCTGTTGATCAAGTCCCAGTGCTGTATCTGGTGTTTGTCACAACGCGCTATTATCCAAGTCATCTTGAAAACATTCTTCTTCCAAATGTTGGCTACATATTACGTGTTTTTTCTCTGGCCAGAAGTTCGATGGCAAATCCTCCCTCTTCAAGTTGGCGATCCAACGACCAACCCGTCCGTGGAGGATCAGGAATCAGAAAGGTGGAATAACTCTTTTTTTTTTACTTTTACCCGATGTATTCCAGCATCCAGCTGCCATGCACGTGGGCATTGTCAGTTTCACTATAGCTCTGGTGAATTTCAATGGTGAAGTCCTCTGGAAATCTTCAATAATTGTTGTTGATTGCAGATGTGTCTAGTAGTTCCCATTGATTTAGCTTGTAAAGCGGGGAGAATGGCGCTAGGCTTACCGCACCGTGACGTCACTGCTGGAAGATGGCAGGAGGGATGGGTTACTATATTTGGGCAAAAATGGCCGCTCACAGACTCAATGTTTGCGAGGAAATGAATTAATTTTTTTTAATGATTAACACAAAATTCATTAAATCACCACAAACGTATTAGTTTTAGACATAAATTATGACCCACTGATTATTCCTTGCTGGCAGGACTTTTCCTGAGTTTTCTCTTGTATCAACAGGATCTTTTCATGACATGAAAGGCTAAATAACTGTTTAACCCAAGGGATAAAAAAATAATAATTTATTCTGGTTATTTATTTTATTAAATACCGATAAACAGAAAACATCTTCTTGCACATTATCAAACCTACGTTTAACATATAAAAAAAACCTTGCATAAACTATAAGTTTACCGAACAACATAACAAAAATATATGACACACAGATTGTGTCGCTCTATCATACTGTCAGATTATTTAGCACTGTGTTTCAGTAGTAGCTAGCTTTCTGTTTAATGTGTAATCCATCACTCATTGCTGGGGGATACTTTGTGCTTCATTTACTAAACTCTTCTCCATCTACTGTGCTTAAGCCTAGCATTTTTAATTCATGATACAGATATTTTTTGTCTTGCCCTATATGTTTCCATCATCACATCCTGACCATCAGGAGAGAAGTTGATGCTGCTCCTCCATGCAGCGCGGCTAAATGGGCCTATTTACTGTAGATCAAACTGAAGGAGTATATCCACCATTTATATTCACAAACAGAACCAGAGAAAGTTAATCCTGCATCAATGGATCAATTAAACAGTGGAAATAATCTTCTAAAAGCAGTGAGGCTCTGCTTCAGAATGAACAGCTGCGCCCTCTATTGGATGGCGGCAACTTTACAACACTGAAAGAAATTCCTGCGATGTTATCAATTCATCCGAGTTAACGAGATCTATGTGATCTCGCTAACTTCTCGCTACAAATGAAAAATAGACGTACACCATAAACCGATCAAACGTACACTAAGTTATTGCAGAAACAACTCACCAGGAACTTTTAGTTTCATACTAAAGTGATTCTGCTTTGTTTATATTTATTTTTTCATGTTTACAATGTCCGAATAGGTTTTCAATACATTTAAATAGTTTTGTAATTTTAAAATATTAAGCATTAAATTAGGCTGAGAATAAAACAGTGTATAAAACATTAACTTTTTGATTAAGCAGTGATTTTATAGATGTTGGTTTATTAGAGAAAAAGCTCCATATTAATGAATGTTTTACTCTCTTGTGGCTCATTTATGTCTAAGTGACTGGAATCAGTTGGTATTTTGTAAGAACCTGCTCTCTGTCTTTAATAAAGAGAATCTTATATGGGCCGAATGTACGGAAGAGGATTAGGGCCAGTGGAAGAAAAAAAAATTATCTGATTTTTTAATTTTATTTCTGTTTTGTAGTCAGAATTCTGACTTTAATGTCAGAATTCTGACTTTTTTCTCAGAATTCTGACTGAATTTTGACAATAAAAAAGTCAGAATTCAGAGAAAAAAGTCAGAATTCTGAGAAAAAGTCAGAATTCTGACTTTTTTCCAATACTAAATTGAAATAAAATAAAAATAAAAAACTTTCTTTTTTTCAGTGGCCCTAATCCTCTTCCGTACAAATGCATCCAGATTGGACTGAGAAAACTAAACTTGTTTGACTGATGTCGGGTCGGGTCGCAGTATTTTGTAGCATCTCTCTCTCCACGGACTGAAGTCAACTTTCCCTATCTGGGAATCAGAGGGTAAGAATTTAGTTCCCGTCTATAAAACAGGATAAAAAGATTTGGCTGCAGGCGAAACAATAAAATCAGCTGTTTTCAGGCTCATTTGGTTGTTTTGTTGAGTTTTTTTCCGGGTCTGATCCCTTATGAATAAAACCCAGTAAAGTCCTGTGGGGTCACTGAGGGTCAGAGGCTTTTCCTCCAGGTTTGTGTAACGAGCTCTCAGACACATCCATCACCGCTCCGACTCACTTCACTGCTAAGGTTAGCAATCTGCGGCTAACGCGCGCTTGCAACACCAGGTCAATTGGCCTGACCCCGCTAATTACAAAGCGACCATCAAACGCACACCCAGGTTAATATTCATTCCCAGCAGCTCAGACGATTTAACACACGTTTATGGAGGGAATAAACTGGGGTCCATTAGGCAGAGGTGCTGGTCCAAATGAAGACCAATGACCAGGTAGCCTCGCTCCACTTCTTCCAGTGAGGAAGCAGAGAGAAGAGAAAGAGCCTAATGGATCATAAAGCTGCAGTTTATTCACAGAGCTTCTGTTTGTCAGCAGAAAAGCAAAAGAATCATCTGATGTTTGGGTTTGGCTTTCAGACAGACGATGCAGCAAAGATCCATTAAAATGGAGAAAAACGTGAATCTAGCACTAGGTAAAAATGTATCTTGTATTTAAGAAACCTCTGCAGTAAGTGAGTGCAGCACTAATAAACCTTTGGAAACAGAAGAAACAAAGCAAACTACATCACTTTGTTTGAGGAGGAAAAAGGACGGCTGGTTCTAACATCGGCGAATAAAACTGGAGATACTAAAGCTAACAGGAAAAGCCGTTCCAACTATTACCGCTGATGATCTGTGAAGGATGCAGCCGCTGAGAATCAGAGCTTTGATTTCAGAACATTTTTATTTTTTTTGGAACTGAGCTCAAAGTCTTTAAGATTAAAGGTCTCCATGCAATCACCCTAATCTTTACATCACAAATGGTTCATCAGACCCCAGTCAGCATTCTGACATTATATTCTGACTAACATTATTATTCATTTGAGTCATTTTAAACATGTCGTTTGTGTTAAAGTCTCTTTAATATTGTAATATTACAATTTTAATACCATAGTATTAAACTTGAATAATGTTATTATTTTAAGGCATTGAATGGAGAATTTGTAATGTTGAAATGATTGTGTGAGAAATATTTGTATCTTTGATCTATAGGTGTTTAACTCGAATTTGTGTCCTTGGATATATAATCAGCTTCATATGGGTAATTTATATATTATGATACAAGCTTTAAATGTTTTTTACTTCGGATGACTGTCATTTTGATATTTTTAGTACAACTGAAGACAAATTTCCACATTGGTGGAAAATAAATCTTTCTTTTAAGCTTTTTTGTGGTAATAATACAACAAATCTCATAATTGTATAATTTAATCTCGTAAGGTTTCTACTTTACTTTTGGTGAGGACTTTAATCCCATAATTTTAATATAAAACTAAAGTTATAGACATAAAAATTATATACATCAATAATTATATTTGCATGTTAAATCAGTATTTTTTGTTTTATTTTTCAGTGGTTTGTCTGAAATAAAGTTATTAATTAATTTACTTTGATCTCATAAATTCAAAACATTATTTTGTAATTTTACAACTTTATTTTCATAATTTATAAATGTGCATCTCTTATATATATATATATATATATATATATATATAAGTGCATATAGTATAGCATATATAAGTGTATATATATATGTATTTATATATATATATATATACACACATATATATATATATATATATATATATATATATATATATATATATATCATAACAATGAAATCAATACTAAATGTATATTACATGTACATCATCAATTTAGCACTTTTTGTTAATAAACACCTGTAGTTTATTCTAAAAAATTTCGTTCAGTGAAGCTTTATTTTTTTATTCTTACTGTTGCTTCTTTGGTTAAATTTATTATCAAACAGAGTGAACCTAAATGCAAAAGTATGAAACATTTGCAGAAAGCTGCAGAGCTGTGGTTCAACAGTCGGTGTAAAAATGTAATCATGAGAAACACTTTGACTCCAAATATTAAGAAGATTGTTTTAAGATACCAGAACTAACATGTTTACAGTGGCTGGGAATCTGGGGAGAGACGATTTATTTTTCTTTATTAAGTGAGCTGCTTTCCTCCGGGACGGCAAACACAACACACATTAATCTAAGCTGCTACTGCTGCGTCTCTCTGAGGAGGGGGGGTGTAAGTGTGTGTGGACCTGAGAGTCTCAGGAGTGTCGGCCGGTGCACAAACAGTGAATTGGCTCTCTGCTAAGCTCAAAGACTAATTACTCAGTGTGACCTGGTGGCTGCGCTAACACACACACCCATTCAGCTGGTTAACAGGTGAGTGGAGGGTTTGGAAACATTGCTCCACGATGAAATGTTATTCACACTAAAGCAGAAACTCAGTTTAAATATCTGAAATGTGTGATATTATTTCAATGGTGAAATAGGAAAGTCAAACCAGAACACTTAACTTAAACTTAAACTTTTTTCTAGGTTCCTGTGGTTTGGCTACATCAGGGGTAATCAATTAAAAATCATCAACCAGTTAAGGTCCGGAGACATTTTTAATTTAATTTAATATTTTAATCTGTTACTTTAAACATTGAATAAAAAAAATAAATTTTTTTAAGGTAGAAAACAACAATCATTCAGTTTGGTTTAAAGACAATTTCCTGATTCCCATATTTTCTCAAACACCTAAACTGAGCGTTTGTTATTTTCTTTATTTTTTTCTGTCTTAATGAGAGCAGTGGGCTTTAGGCTGCCCTGCAACACTGGAAAAAATCCAAAATCTAGAGAAGTTATTTTTTTCTTAAAATAAGTGCATTTGTTCTCGGATTGAGGAGGTAAAAGAAACATTTTGCCAATGGAACAAGACAATTTACACTTAAAATAGTAAAACACAATTGCATTGTCTTATTTCATGTGCATATTATATAATTATTTTATTATAAGAGTAAAAACACACAATCCTTTGGCAAACTATCTCATTTACCTACTGAATTTAAGGGTGAATACATTAATTTAAGACATTTTTACTTATTTCTAGATTGTTTTTCCAGTGAAGGCTTTAAACCTGGGTTTAACCGGAGACTAAGCCATTCTCAAGCACATATCAAGGAGCTCATTTTGAGCCTGGATCCAGATTTATTGTTGATTCTGTTCATGGTGGAGAATCCTGCTTCACAGCAGCAGGTTGAGCCAAACATCCTCTAAATGTGCAGGGTCATCTTTGAGCACGCCATTTCACTTTTCTTTCACCAGTTCACCGCAGTTCTTCCAGCAGTCCACACTTTCTCTGCTCTCTTTTTCTCATGGTCTTCTCCTTCTTTCCCATCGCCCGGCTTGCCACAGGTTTGCCTGCTGTGTCTAAAAGTAGCAGCAGCAGCAACCCAGACTGACACCTCATTGGCTCATTTGGATCACGTGCAGCCTGGAGCCGGACGCTCCCCAGGGCTTTACCGTATTAACAGGAGAAGAGGCGCAAGAGAAGTTAGACACTGTCCTTGGACAGTGTCTATAATGTGTTTTCTGCTTGGCGAGTTAGTTTTTCCCTCCCCATAAATTCTCTTTCTTACCTTTATATTTATATTTTCTCATCTGTTAAATTTTCCAATGTAAAACAAAAAGACTTTTAATTCTATTTGAAAACAAAACCACAATCTGCTGCACTTTTTGTGTCTGTTTCTAGTAAAACAAAACTCCTGGAACCCAGAACCCTAAAAGTGAAAAAACAAAAGTTACAAGATGCTGAAAAAAGCTTTTTTAGAGCAAAAACAGGAAGGGAACCAAAGAGGATGAGAGGCAGAGGAAGCTAAAGATGGAGGGTAAGCTGAGGGGAGGGAGAGGTGAAATGAACAGACGCAGAGGGGTGTAAATAAAAGGAAAAGAGAAGAGGAAAATGAACCCGAACAGATAAAATGGAGGGAATAAAACACACACACACACACGCCAAGATGTCGCGGCCCGAGCCCAGTGAAACAGTGATGGATTTCAGTTATTAGCCAATCAGAAAGATGGATGGCGCTGCGCTCCGTCCAATCAACGTCATCATCTAGATCCAGTTAGCAGATAGCAACTCACTGCTAATCAACTTATTAAAGCTCCTGATAATATCGCGGCAGAATAATCTCCCACTCACATAAACACACACGCAGGGGCCGGCGGCGAGGAGCCCAGTCGATAAAATCACTTCAGGCGAGGCCGCGCTTAGAGGAAAGTAATGATGCTAGAGGTCATTAATATTATTTAACACCTGCAGGCACAAACACTAATGAAGAAGAAAAACTGGAGAATCCCCCCCCCCCCATCCTCTCCACTTAGAGGAATAAACTAAGTGGCTGTTTAAAGGTTTCTCCACAGTTAGTAAAGTCTAAAAAAACAAAAAACAATTTAAAGCAGAAACTCTCAACATCAACATTTCCCTGGAGACACATTTTATCATCAACCTGTGGAGGAGCCCTGAGTCGTCAATATCTTACCAGATGGGAGTCAATTAGACACCTTCCAAGAACGCGACCCGCTCCACGAAGCATCCCTTTAAAGTCGTAGGAAAGTCAATTCAATTCAGTTTATTTCTATAGCTCCAATTCACATCATGTCATCTCAAGGCACTTTACAGTTCAACCACATCATCCAGTCAGATTGATTCAAAGTTTTCTATCCAACGAAAACCAGCTGATTGCATCGACTCATTGACTCTTCAGCAATCCCTCACACTAAGCATGCTTGTAGCGACAGTGGAGAGGAAAAACTCCCTTTGAACAGGAAGAAACCTCCAGCAGAACCAGGCTCAGTGTGAGCGGCCATCTGCTGAGGCCCACTGGGGTTCAAGGAGACAGAAGCAGACATAGAAAAAGAAGCATAGATACAAAAGGCAACTGTCAACCAGCTCCACAGGCGGCCCCGTCCAGGAAACACACAGCCAGGCAGACGAGCTCCGAGCCAGCTCCCATGTCAGAGGATGAAGAGAGCACATCCAGTTAGTCACAGTCAGAGAAACAGGACTACACTGGAAAACAGGCCAAGCTCCAACATCTAGAAACAAAGGTGTTGATGGCAGCAGCACAGCTGATATTTCTCCCCAGGATGGAGTCACAGCCAAACAGGAACAGACCAGATGAAGCTACTATGAGAAAAAGCAGAGAGAGCAGAACGTTAGAGATTGAACTAACAGATTCTGCAGAGTGGGAGAATAGAGATAGAATGAAGCAGAATGATGAAAAAGGGGTCCCTATGTCCTCCAGCAGTCTAAGCCTATAGCAGCAGAACTATAGAGATAGATCAGGATAACCTGAGCCACTCTAACTAGAAGCTTTATCAAAAAGGAAAGTTTTAAGCCTAGCCTTAAAAGTAGACAGGGTGTCTGCCTCACGGACTAAAACTGGTAGTTGGTTCCACAATAGAGGAGCCTGATAACTAAAAGATCTGCCTCCCATTCTACTTTTAGAAAGTCATATTTACATGTGCCTTACATATGTTATTTATTGGCATGATTTTATATTAGTTTGGTCTTATCTGGTCATACGATAAGGACTTTATTGATTTTTGTTTCTCAAGAGTGCTTGGTTTGTTGACGGTCCCTTAATGCACCACAGCGTGTGGGAGGAGGGAGCAGCTGAGCAACTTCAAACCAACTTCTCCGCAGTCGTTAGTGACCGGGTTAAGAAGATGGTCGCTTCCTCCAGATTCTGCAAAACTACATTGTCGACATCAAGGTCCATGTGTGCTGCTAACTGAATCACACGGTCTGTCAGAGCAGCCAAACAAAAAATAATAAAGTCAATACTTATAACGTTAGCATTGTTTTCACAATCAGTTGCTAAATGTCTCAGTTCACTGACAGCTTCATCATAGGTAGCCACGCTTGTTGTGACTGTGGCCGGCTGCTGCTGTCCAACCAATGGGCAGAAGGTGACCCTCTAAGACACGCCCACTCCTCATTTGCATGATGAGGCAGAAATGCAGACAGAAATGTAAAAACGACAGGCAAAAATAAATAGCATGGAAGAAATAAATAGGGTAAAAAAAAGGAAGAATAAACCTGACAAAATTATTATAACATGCACAAAAATAAATACTTCAAGAAATATGTAATAAATAAATGTGATGTAAAAAGCAACACTAAAACAAAACAAATTCTGCAGTCTGCAAACAGCAGGTTGGACCAAAGTAAAACATTCTTGCATCTTTTAACAGCAGTAAGGTGTTACTTCGTATCACTGCTCTGCTCGGGACTGAACGATTCACCTGAAACAACGTCAAGCTAAACGTTAACATTGCCGGTTCTGGAAAGAGGTCCGAGCTGCCACCAGCAGATCCAAAAAGCCCAAACTCCGACTTTACAACATGCAAGTCGGAGGAATCTCTGCCGATGAGAGGCAACATGCTGCATTCAGGCACAGCTGGGATTTCAGGTTAACTAACCCTTTGCAGCCAACTGTATCATATTTGATATACGAGTTTTTCTGAATTCTGCATCATCAGTGAAGCATTTTTGCTCTTGAAAACCCTGACTCAAAAAACTTATAAATTGTTATACAGAAATGCCTATTGTATTAAAATTTATGTAAAGAAAGTATCTAAATTAACTTTTAAAAAAGTATGTTTTTTTCCTTTCATTTGTCAAAAATTATAATTACAACTCTAATTTAAATAAAACTTTAAAGCCGGGCAAACACTGCAATATTTTCAATCTTTGCACGTAACTACAGCTCAAACTGTACGACGAAACTGCAGGGTTTAAATGTTCACAGCTCACAATGCATCTTCTCACGCTGTGAGATAAATTACTGTATGACTTTTCCCCTCCACATCTAGGGAGGGCAGCGCCCTAGCGCCCCCTATGGGCCAGCCGCCATTAGGGTTTTTCGTCTGAGAGGAAGAAGAATCCTTGTTTGCCGACTGAGCAAATTTGCCATCGACCACCTTACGACGGCCGACTGAATTTCAAACATGTTTGATTTTTTCCCGACCTCACGATTCCTGATGGGGAGGTGGTCGTTAGAGGCTGATTGCCCCTCGTTACCCCCTGGTCACTACACCATCACTACACCAAAAAAATTCTCACATGACCGGAGAATCGGTCCGAAAAACGGCAAAAAATCGTAGAGTACAAGCCCGGCTTAAGGGGGCTAAATGTCGTCATAATAGTAAAACACTCTGTCGTTGGTGTATAACCTTACAGTGAAAATGTATCTCCTTATTAATTTCTGGTAATTATACATGTACAGGTACCCTAAAAATCCAAACAGTGTTTTATCAAATAGTTAAAGAGGAACTTGACTTTAAACTTAATGACAGTTTTTATGTCCTAAGAATGTTATTTTCTTTTAGCAAAAACCAGAAAATTTGAAAAAAAGGAATAAACCTTTAAATCTT
This sequence comes from Cyprinodon diabolis, assembly GCA_030533445.1. NCBI lineage: Eukaryota > Metazoa > Chordata > Actinopteri > Cyprinodontiformes > Cyprinodontidae > Cyprinodon > Cyprinodon diabolis. Next base: position 47,509,515 of record CM060073.1, on the reverse strand, counting down.
GGTTTCAATATTACTAAGAAGTTGTTTTTTTTTTATTTCCTCTTAAAATATTACTGATTTCAGCTTATTTCATGTTTATTTTCTAATTCAAAATCTTCAACCTTACTTAATCAGATTTTGTTACTTTAACCCAATTGTTTTATGTCCTACCCTGCTAACATGAAACAATTCTGTTAAAGTAACTAAATATGATTAAGTAACTGCAAAAACTGGTTGCATTTTTCAGAACCCAGCCCGTTCCTCGTTCGGCTCGGTTCTGACGGACATCAAAAGCTCTGCAGGGATCAAACCACCGACTCTGCAGCCATTGAATCTCCAAAACCCGCCTGAAGAAGGAAAGGCTGATGACAGGACTCCTCCTCATCGTCACAAACCTTTAATCTGAACAAACGAGCCGCCGTTTAGCACCAAACAGGAAAAGGAAAAAACTGCTTTTCTGGTCATTAAATAAACTCCTAATGGAGCATCAATTCAGCTTAAAGACGTTTCTCCCGATGAACGTCAAGACTGCAGGATGGACAGGATTTATTTAGAGTTTTCCAATGAGGAGCTTTGATCCGTTTCCAGTCAGACCGGTTTGACCTCTTGAGTCAGAGTCAATTAAATTCACCAAACTCAGGTGTTTTAATATGTATCAACTAAGCTATCAGATAAAAAGCTTTTCTGGCTCATTGAACTGGTTTTCCACTGATTTGATCTTTGAAAATCTTGGTAGTAAAGATTTCTAAGCTAATCTGCCCTTTAGCTCAGTCAGTCAATCAACCTTTATTTAGAGAGAGCTTTACAAACCCGACAGGATCAAAGTGATTAACCAACAATAAAACAAGCGAACAGACAGAACAGCTAAAAACAATGAGATAAAATAAAATAAAAACAAACAGTTAACGCAATTAGTTTTAAAAGCTAAATTAAAAACGAGGACTTAACGTCTGTCTCAGTTAGAGGATTTTGAAAGCAATAAACGGAAATTATAGAAAAACGATGAAGAAATAAGTAAACTTTTCTTAAATTAAGTGTATTTGCTCTTAATTTAAGCAGATAAATTAGATAGTTTTCTATTTGAATTAGTATTTTTACTTTAAAATAAGATAATTAGATATTATGCACTTGAAATAAGAGGCTACAGTAATTCTTTTCTTGTTGGCAAAGTATCTCACTTTCCTGCCCAATTCAATGCACTTAATTTAAAGGAAAGGTCCACTTATATTCAGAATTCACTGAAAGTACTTTAAACATGAAATTATTACACACAGTTTGGTATCGGCTGTTGATCAAGTCCCAGTGCTGTATCTGGTGTTTGTCACAACGCGCTATTATCCAAGTCATCATGAAAACATTCTTCTTCCAAATGTTGGCTACATATTACGGGTTTTTTCTCTGGCCAGAAGTTCGATGGCAAATCCTCCCTCTTCAAGTTGGCGATCCAACGACCAACCCGTCCGTGGAGGATCAGGAATCAGAAAGGTGGAATAACTCTTTTTTTTTCACTTTTACCCGATGTATTCCAGCATCCAGCTGCCATGCACGTGGGCATTGTCAGTTTCACTATAGCTCTGGTGAATTTCAATGGTGAAGTCCTCTGGAAATCTTCAATAATTGTTGTTGATTGCAGATGTGTCTAGTAGTTCCCATTGATTTAGCTTGTAAAGCGGGGAGAATGGCGCTAGGCTTACCGCACCGTGACGTCACTGCTGGAAGATGGCAGGAGGGAGGGGCTACGATATTCGATTATCCCAGACTCAGTGATCATGAAAAAAAAAATTATTTCTGTTTTTTTGCTGATTAACGCAGATTCATTAAATCACTGCAAACGTATTATTTTTAGGTATAAATAATGATCCATTGATTATTCCTGGCTGACCAGACTTTTCCTTCAAAATAAGATAATTAGATATTATGCACTTGAAATGAGAGACTGCTGCAGTAATCACCAGAATTTTCCCATTGTGGGACAAAAAAGGATTTTCTGTTCTGTTCTATTCTATTCTATTCTATTCTATTCTATTCTATTATATTCTATTCTATTCTATTCTATTCCATTCCATTCTATCTGGGGAGACTGGTTGGTGTTTGATCCAGGTCAGTGTTCAGGATCAGAGAGGTTAGGAATGATGGAGGTGTCACTGCCCAGCAGGCTGACAGAGACAGGCGCCACAGACGGAAGTCCCTGTCACACCGCCGTCACACACACGCCATCACACACACGGACATGTGTGTGTCCCGGTGTGTGTGTGTGGTACCGTACGCGGGGGGTCAGGGCCCCGGTGTGACCCCTGTGCTGGATCGATAAAAAGGCTGACAGATGGCAAACCTGAGCCTGACTCTCCAGCAGAGAATTTCTGCCACATCACGTCTCTGACAGACAGCCGAGGCGCCGTGATGCTCCGTACCTGCCGGGGAGACGTGGGGATGACAGAGTACGCCAGCGATGGAGACATGCACCCTCCATCGCTGCTAGAGTCAAAACTGTCACTCATGAAACTTCACTCAAACTTAAAAGTCATTTTCCAGTGCGGCTCCCTCTACAGGACTTTATGTCACAAACATCGACTTTTTGTTGCAAAAAGTTTTACTTTTATACCAGTCAGTGAATTGTAAGTCATCTTCTGGAATAAAAGGTTTGTGAATTGCTAACAGAGGTTAGCATGTGTGGAGAAACCATGTTGCCAGGTCTGCATCAGTTTTTGACTTTTTGTTTGAGGTTTCGCCCCGGAGGAAACCCCTCACCCCAGACTCACTTTTATCTGATCCCTGTCTCGATCTGATTAACGCTTTATCCCCTTTATCTCTTCAGACAAAGGTTTTCTCTGCCGTTTCTTGGTGGCTCCACCATCCTATAAACCTCTGAAATTCAAAAGTGATCGAGGACTTTAGCGCTTTTTTTGATTAAATAATTAAAAACATTTTAAGGCGTTAAGGAAATTAATGCATTTAATTGAAATTTTAGTCCCACGTAGGAACCTTTATCCTCTCCTTTTTATATACACCCATAAATCTGATGCACATGCAGCATCACAGCCGTTGGGTGCGTTGGATTTCAGAAGGTGCGTCGTCCAAGGACCTGGTCTACAGGGTCCATCGATGTCGTGAAAATAAGAAAACCTGAAGTGTTTTGGCTACGGATTCAATCAGGTCCAGCGTTCTGCTTTTTGCACCTGTATGGTCTGTTGCCTAGCAACTGTGACGGTTTACACAAGAAGCAGACAAAGAATGGATGCCGAACTTCTCATTACTGTTCCAGGTGCTAACAGGAGCTTCAGCAGCAGCACCGTCGTCTCAGATATCAGCCAAACCCATTTACACAGGGCAGGTAAAACCTTTCAATAAACCAAACATTCCCCCACATATCCGACTCACTAAACATTAAAACAACTATCTTCATTCATTTCAGATGGAACTATTCATACTTGTGTTATATTAAACTGCACTTCCAATAATCACCACTGTTCGGAACCATTTCCCTTTTTCCTCTGAGCACGGAGCAGCCGGCTTGCTTGGACTCGCAATGAATCATGGGATATCCAAGGCTACAGCGGACCCGTCCTTTAAAACAGGCAAAAAGAAGGCTGCATTTGTCGGCCGCATAACGAGGAGTCTTCCAATCCGAACAGGCCTCTGCGCCGCGCTGTGACGAATCTGGCCTATGGAGGACGTTGCCCTTGAATTTAAACTCAGCAGTTGATCCAATGAGGATCTTGAAGTGGCTCAAACCAAATAGCTCACATTGGTTTGGGCTTCTAAGCTTCGGCAGAAGTGTCTCATCAGTTGCTATAATAACTGTTATTTGAATCGGGCTGGCAGTGAGCAAAGAACTAGGACCAGGAACAAGTGATGTTTCTCAATCGGTGTACTTGTGCATTCTCATGAAATGTCACCAACCTCAGTACAGTGCCAATTCACAAGAACACAAGACTTTTAGCCCGTTAGCCCTTCTGCGGCAGCCAGGGCTAACGTTAGCCCGTCTGCAGCAGCCAGAGCTAACGTTAGCCCATCAGCGGCAGCCAGGGCTAACGTTAGCCCTTCTGCGGCAGCCATTGCGATTCATTAATTACAGACCCCATAATTAACTCGATTAAAAATCCTAATCACGTCCCACCACTAATGATCATCTGGTTTTCCAGTCAGAGGGTCCGTGTGGGTCCTTAGGCCAGACCCTTCACTATAACGCCTGCTTTGGGGAGTGGTGACCTAGTGGTTAGGGCAGGGAACCCTGAGGTTCTAAGTTCAAGCCCCACTCCAACGGACTGCCACTCTGGGTCCCTGAGCAAGACCCTTAACCCCCACACTGCTACCACACAATGGCAGTCCACTGCTCTCCAAGGGGATGGGTTAAATGCAGAGGCTACATTTTTTTTGCTCTGTACTTGTGACAGTGGAATAACAATACAATGGCGGGGGGGGAGTGGTGAATTTCCAATAGGAGCCTAAAACAGAGGCTTGATAATAATTTAGATCACCGTCACAGAGAATTACAGGATTTATTAATGTGAAAATGGAACTTAGTGCTGCTTTAAGACGTCTTTTTAAACACAAATATCAGCAGTAACAGACTTTAGAGCTGCTGTTCTTTCGATCCGTTTCACTTTATTGGTCCAGTTAGTTTGCAGAAGTCTGTTGCATCTCTTCCAATCTGCAGTTTTTTCCTCTGAAATGTGTCTGATTTTCTTTTATGATTTTAAATAAATAACATAACATATAACAGTGTCATCTGCCCTGCGTGAATTAAATTAATTTTATGCCTGAGCTCCTTTAAAAGGGCACATGGAGTCGATGCAAGCAGGACTGGACCCCCTACCCCCTGGCCCCCAAAGCAGCGTGGTGGTGTGCTGAGGTTGATATGTGAGCCTCATTAACACCATTGACTCTGTAAGGAACGGCCGACACAACAACAGCAGCAGCAACAGAGACGGCCACATCCATCCTGCTGGGGGGTTTAATGCACTCTGCGAAAGAACTTTGTTTTTATTCACACTTTTTTTTCTAAATTTTAGCGTTTTAAACGCAACTTGGATGTTTTCTGTCTTTAAACGTGTCTAAAAGAAAATAAATAAACACGTTCTTTCAAAGAACCGAAGAGGGAGAAGTGGACGTTGCTGCTACAGCAGGGCGGTTCGACAAGCAACTCCCCGAAAGTAGTTTTTGGAACTTGGGATGTCTGTGGTTCCATTCAAGGTAGTCACTATTTTTCCGTGTGATCATATACTACTCAGAATTGCATAATTGTATCTTATTAGCCGATTTATGGAACTGCCGCCGTATCCTGAACCTTTATCACGTGTTGTACCTCATATGGGGCCCACCCAGATAATGTTGCTGACGGGTCTACTGTGTCGTTACGCAATTGCCCTATTTGTTGGTACTCGCCGATACCAATACCACCATTTCAGTGCTGGATCGGGGTCCCGCCTGATACTGGTATCGGTATCGGTGCAACACTACTAGAAAACAGGCTGAACTTATATTAGAGTTATATTAAAAATACTTGCATTCCCACTACTTCTTTCGTCCTTGCCTGGGGAAATGCTCTGATAGGAAACCTTTTGTGTCCGTTGGTGTCCAGGAGTCTGAAGCTAAAGGTTTCCTCACTGTGAGGATGTTTCATGAACATTTGCCAAAGAACTGAATTCTCATAGTTTTAGTTATTATGAGAATTTACTCATCTGTGATTGCTGAAACCATTTTGGAGCCACTTAGAGGACAGCGATGGCTGCAGGTGGACAGCGACACACTTAAACCAAACACGCTACTTTCAAAGGGGGGAAAAACTGCAGGAAATATTTAGACTCACCATCCATCCCTCCTGCTGCATGAGGTGAACCATATATGTGGTATAGGTCCGAAGATTTGTTGGGAAAGTCATAATATTCCTCAGAAATCATTTGTTTTGGTGCCTCTGGATAATAAAAAAAACTGCAGACAGCTGCTTCCTGAGAGCACAGCTGGGGATGTTTCCTGTCGTTTTATTAAGGTTGTGCTCCAAATGCTCCTGTAGTGCTGCACAGGATACTTATCTGGTATAAAAACACCTTCTGCTCTTACTAATGAATACAATAATCAAAATAGAGGTACCAGACATAGATCTCCGTGATCTGGATAGAAGCTGAACTGAAATCTTTCATTTGAAGGAAAAGCTGCTGAATCTAGAGATGAAGGTTTGTTTTGTGTAAAGTCTGGTGCTGGGCGTCTCCCAGCGGCTCCAGTCCGGCCTAATGATGATCCCCTATATGCTCCACTAAGAGGTCAGAGGTCAGGGGTCAACATCAGATGCATGGAAGCAAGAATGTGGGGGATTCCTCCTCCCTATCCAGGAGGCTGCCAGGGTTTTTCTTCCTCTCTAATATTGTTAGAAAAAAAGACTTCAGAAGAAAAATGCATCTTAGGGATAAGAATGCAGCCATGGCGGTTTGAGCCTCCTCCTGCCTTTGATTACAGAGTCCAACCAGGATGGATGTAGGACCATCACTACAGAGTTCAGAGAGTCCTGACCGGGTATTTTACTCACAAAACTCTTCTGAAATTGACCTTAAATTATTGTTTAAACATTCTTAGAAGGAAAAAAATATTAATTAGAGCTAATTTGGACTTCTTTTTTTCTCACGAGGGTACATGCAAGAATTGGTTGTGTTATGGTTGTTTTTATCTGCTTATTTTTGTGCTTCAGTCATGTGATTAATTAATGTATAGATGTTTCAGATATCTAATTAGTATTTTTCTTTCCACCTGGTTTATATAATCAGCTCTTGGTTTGCTTCCCTATTTATTGGGCTCTGATAGATTGATTCACTCCTAATGGTTAAAGATTGTTTCTTTTACAAAGTCATCTTTCTGTCATGATTTTGCCACTGATGGCTGGCATGATTGCTCATTTCATTCACTTGTCTAGCTCTGCCCTGTTCCTCATCACTCATCAGATCCACCTGTTCCGGTCTCCATTTTAGGCTGCCTGTTTCCAGGCCATTGGGTCCAGATTATTCTTGAGCCTTTGGTGTTGAGAGTTCTCTAGCGTTTCTATTGTGTTCTGATTGTTTGGTTCTGATCCGTTTCTGTATTTTGGATTCTGAGCCTGCCTGCACCTGTCTGATCTGTTTGCCTGGTCTGTCTTCGGACTCCTGTTGGATTCTTTTGTGGAATGAACCTGGATTTGCCTCTTGACTTCGCCCTGTGGATTATCCTACCTTCCTTTGTCTGCTGGGATCTGATCTCCTGTCAGCTCTGAAGCCTTCTAGGCTACCGCATCTGGAACTCTCTTGCAGCGCCGGCTGCATCAGTTCAGTCAATCGACTGTCAAACCAGCTTAGTGACCCCATCCATCCATCCATCCATCCATCCATCCGATTCTCTGTCAGATTATCGCAGTCACTAACCTGTGTTTTTCACCAGTAGACGTCCCTGCTTCAGATGCCCTGGCCGCTGCAGCCGCTGCCACTGGGGAATCTGTCATTTTTTGAATTAAGGCTTTTTAAGCATCACTTGTCCGTCTTGCCTGAATTCTGGGTCCTACCTTATGAGCCATTACACTTTCCTGCTCCTCTTTCTGGATCTGCTCCAGAGAAATCTGTCCATGACAGAAAAAAGTAAACATTTTAAATAATATTCTTTTATTTTGACATGTCTGCATATAGGAGATAAATTAGCTCAATAAAATATAAAAACACGACTCAGTTTGTGTTATTCTGTAGTAGTTAAATAAATTGCAAAATTTCCTGGACTTTTATTAGCTTGCAAAATAAGGCACCGTCTCTTTTAATTGTAGACTGAGTGGTACGGCGGCGACAGGAAGTGGAGCAGCAATATGGCGTCTTCCTTCAGGCTGTGTGTGTTTTATCTGGGTCTCTCTCCATCTGTTACGTCAGCTTCCTTTCTGAACATCTGTGGCCTCGAAGCTACAAATGATGTGATTATGATATATCATGTAACAGAGAAAGTCTCTTTGTTTCTGCAGATAAAAAGAAAGTAAAATCAATACCAGGGAGGTGTGAAGCCTTCGGGGGCCACGGCGTCTTGTTTGGACTGACCAGGTAGGGGTTAGGCCCAGCCGGAGGTTCGGCCAGCTCAGAAACGCTGATTCCACATTTAGGCTGACAGTGATGCATGCTCCAGGCTCCAGCTTCCGGTTATCCTGGTACCTGAGGGCCCGGCCGAGGAAGATCAGCTGCAGACCAGGGTGAGGTTAAGGATGGACCGGGGGGTTGGGGGGGGGTTATTTTTAGAAGCAACAGACTGGGAGGAACGGGAGGCAGCAGGACCAGAAGAACTTTTCCTTTTTTAATGGGAGGAGGTTAAAAGTAGAAGATAAATGATTGAGAATCTATAGTAATATTCTGCTTTGGCTAATTTGCCGTAATAAAACAAACACAACAAAAAGTTTATGTTAGATTTTAAATACGACACTTCCAGAGGTGGTAGAGTACCAAAAAATTGGACTTGAGTAAGAAAAGAACTACTCCATTTTATTTTTACTTTGGTAAAAAGTCTGCCAAATTAGAAATATGGAAATTAGATGCGATAAGTTACTTCCTGTAACATGATTCTTTAAAGGAAAAGTCCGGACAGCGAGGAATAATCAAAGGATCATTATTTATACCTGAAACTAATACGTTTATCATTAAAAAAATATTTTAAAACTTTTTTTGTTGCGATCACTGAGTCTGGGAGCGGCCATTTTTGCCCAAATATAGTAACCCCTCCCTCCTGCCATCTTCCAGCAGTGACGTCACGGTGCGGTAAGCCTAGCGCCATTCTCCCCACTTTACAAGCTAAATCAATGGGAACTACTAGACACATCTGCAATCAACAACAATTATGGAAGATTTCCAGAGGACTTCACCATTGAAATTCACCAGAGCTATAGTGAAACTGACAATGCCCACGTGCATGGCAGCTGGATGCTGGATTACATCGGGTAAAAGTGAAAAAAAGAGTTATTCCACCTTTCTGATTCCTGATCCTCCACGGACGGGTTGGTCGTTGGATCGCCAACTTGAAGAGGGAGGATTTGCCATCGAACTTCTGGCCAGAGAAAAAACACGTAATATGTAGCCGACATTTGGAAGAAGAATGTTTTCAAGATGACTTGGATAATAGCGCGTTGTGACAAACACCAGATGCAGCACTGGGACTTGATCAACAGCCGATACCGCACCGTGACAATGTCACTAACCAGTAGGTGGCAGTAGTGTTCTTTGACAAACATGGATGCCTCCAGTAAAGCACATTCACATGAAAATTACTCTGAATTAAAAACACTGATCATTTATAATAATTTCATATTTAAGGTAGTGAATGTGACCAGACTTTTCCTTTAACTGTTTGCTGTATTTCCACTCGGCCTCCAAATGGCAGCAGGACCAGCGAATAAAAAATAAAATTAAAACAAAGAAGTTGTAAAACCAGAAATCTCAGATATTAACCTCATTTTTTCTGATTTTTCATAAGCAACCTCATCCCCCTCGGTGATTCATCAACTGTTTACTAAAGATCAGTTTTATGCTCCATCATTTCATAAAATAAATGAATTTATATATTATGACATTTTGTCTATTTGTTGTCTTGTTTGTTTTTGTGAAGGAAAAAAAAAATAAACCAAAAGGCCAAAGAACTGTTGCAGTTACTAGATAGATAAATTATTTTTAACAAAAAAAAGTCTCATAAACCATAGAAAAACCATAAAAAAGAAATTTTCTCAGAGGCACCAAAACCACAGAGGAAATAAACAAATAAGCTAAGAGATGCATCATGATTATGTCCAAGATGTCCAACATCATCCAGAAACTTTAGATTCTTTAAGGAACTTTACAGATGAGAGGATCCATGTTTGGTTGATGTATTTCCAGGGTCCTTCAACTCATTCTTCTCCACAAACACCATCATAACTGAATCAAATCATAGCCGGACTCACAGAGAGCTCCGTCTAATTGAGCCAATATCCTGAACTTTGGTTCAAAACCAAACGCAGCCTGGGACGGGCTCCATGTTTCCCTTTGGGAATTCTCAACTGGAAAAACGACGGTGGGATTTTTACCGCTACAGGGGATAAAGATGTAACAATGGGGAGATTTACCATTAGGCAATACTAGGCAGTTGCCTAGGGCCCCAAATTCCTGGGGGCCCCATAAAACTCTGTTTACATGTATGGTTAATACAACTATTCCTTATTTCTGCACATTAATTATGTTTTTCGCTAAAATGCCATCAGAACACTGATAATATTAAGTGTGTCTCACTCCTAAATCCGCCCCTGGATGTAACACATCATCAAACAAGGTTAAAGCATTTAGGGACAATAAAAACAAGTATTCTAGTTTATTTGGTTCAATTGATTTAAAAAAAAAAAGAAGCAAATAGCAGATTAATAAAAACTAGAAAACATGAAGATTTGTTAGAAATCTGCTGGAAGATGGATTAACTGAGACGTTATTCTGGTTTAATTTAGGAACTAATATAATCTTCTGTTTAATAGCCTGGTAGATATTTACTCCTTAGATTGACTATAGGGTTTTAAATTCAGTTTTATGAAATATTTCCCTGATGATTCCTAATCCTTTACTGACTGGATGATCTGCTAACCGTCTGTCACTTCATGGCCTCCGTTCATTTGGAAACATGGGATCTGTGTCAATATTAAAACAACTGTTGTCAAAGTATTACGTTTGAATAGTACACACCGTTACACGACTACACATTTATAGTAAACCGAGGTCCTATTAGGCCAGTTTAAGAAAGCCAGAGGCCCACGTATGAAAAGGGAATTTATGTTCTCATGCTCTAGAGCTACGGATCACTTCAACTTTTAACATAAACAGCCAGAAAGTGTCAGGATATTTTCACACAACTAAATTTATGGGGATGAAAATTAAGCAATTTGTGGAAAGAATTTTTCTGTTTTGCTTCTTTGACTGGTGTGTCATGCTTAGCGCCGTGATGGATGGTTTCCAAACAAAAAGCACTTTTCAGTAAAACACAGCAGAGAGTCTATGAGGCGATGATGGATGGATCAGTTGGCTGAATCGCCGCGCTACGGCGCAGAGATTTCACTCCAGAGCACGTCATACTGCTCTAAAAAAAAAGTTAAAAAGTTGAGTGCTTTGGCAGCCCCCCCCCCATCACACTGAGATCACAAGATAAGCTCACGCTGACCTTAAAAAATACACAGCCTCCACGTCCTGCGTTCGGCGCTTTTCTCACGCCACATCAAGCGTGAAAATTTAATTTCCTCGTAAAGTGAGTGAAAATAAAAGTTCCACAGGAGGATTGAAAGTTGGTCTTCATCGTTCATGTTTACAGTGAAACATGTGAAGCCGATAGGAGGTCGGTCTGCCGGCGAAGCTCCAGTGGAGGCCGATGGTTTCCTTTCAACTCTCAGAGGTTTCAGTTTCAGCGCTAAAAAAACATTCACTTCAAAAGCGGGAACGATCAGGTTAAGGCTAACTTTAGCTTAACGAGGGTCTCAAAGCCGTTTTGATTTGTCATCGCCGTGCTCTCACATGTGTTCATGGAAACGTCAGAAAGCAACACCAAACAACAGGTAACGATGGAAACAGCTTGTGGAATAAGATAAAAGTCAGAACAAGAAGAAATGACGTCCTGATTTTTTCAAGATTCTTTCACAGTTTGGTTTAGTTTTGTAGAAATAAACATTCTTAGTTAACTGCAATAAACTGACAGATGATTTATTGACAAATCACTAAAGACCTGCTGACAATCCAAAGACTGGGAATATAAGCAGCAGTGTAACTGATAGTTTTCCGTTCAGATATCTGCTGCTATAGGCTTAGGCTACTGGAGCACATAGGGACCACTTTTCATCATTCTGTTTCATTTTACTGTTCTCTAAATTTGTAGTATTTGTTATCAACTTCAGCTTTGTTATTTTTAAGGGACACAACACCTAATGTCCAACCTCGCAAATATATAATTACAGTAAATTAGCAGTGTAAATGATCGAAAACACTTTTTAAATCATGTTTGAGATAGGAAAGTACTAGGTGCAAACGGTTAAGGGTTGATCTCAGGGTTACTGTTATGTGCTTTGGCCAAACAATTATTTTGTTTATTTTTCTTTCTAGATTGTTTAATGTTGATTTTCGTTGAATGATTTTTTTGTTTAGTATATTTTGGAGCTTGGATACTTCCTTTCTGTAATTAATTTAGTCTTATTAATTTGTGGCTATAAATAGGCCCTTCTGCTCGCTCGTCCATCTCCACCATCAGGATGTGTCCTGACAAGGAGAGCGCCCGTCTCCAGTAGCTGTAGGCCGCAGCTGACGTCTCCTTCCTGCCATGCGGTATTTTTGTTAGCCGTTGTTTGATTGCCGTTTTCGTTGTGATTTTGGCCTGGTGGGACAGGTTGTCCTAAGTGGCGCTTCCAGAAATGTTTCATAGGGGGGGCCAAATGGTAGCCTCCTGAGACCATCCTGATCTCGCGAGCTTTCAAGGTTTCACTCGCAGATCAGTCTGGAGACTCTCCGTTAAAGAAAACTTGGAGCCGTTCACCAAACGAACGTCCAATCAGCGTTGGCTTTGAGGCGGGTTGAGGTGTGACGCAACGAGAAGCGCGACAGTTCAGTCTAAAGAACATGGCGGCTTCAGCCGATGAAACTAGCGTTAGCGTGGCTATCGAGCAAGTTTTATCGGAATTACAGAGTATTTCTTCACTGAAAGAAGAGCAAAACACTGCTCTGGAGGCTTTTCTCAGAGGAAAACATGTTTTTGCTCTTCTCCCGACTGGTTTCGGCAAGAGTTTGATCTATCAAACTGGCTCCTCTTCGTCGTCGCTCTGTTATTACGTCATATGCTTCGTTGACCTGATTGGTTTATTTGGCCCGTCTATCACCAACATAGGCCAATCAGCTAATCAGTATTTTCACCCCTTCCCAAAATTACTTCAACGGAAGGTTTCCAGATGGATATGCGGAGCAAATCCATCTGGCGGAGTCAGGTTAGCCAAATGGGGCCACTGAAAATATTGGGGTGGCCACTGAAACTGAAAGCCATAATTTTTTTTTTAATATACTATTGTGGTAAACCTGCATGTAGAAATCCTAAAGACTTAAATAAACACCGACTCATATCTTGGATTATTGTGTGATTTTTAATGTTACGTCGCTGGCTGTGCAGAATGGTAGGAAATGCTAAACTGATGCTAATACAATCTACCCTGGCGAGTGAGGTGGTCAGTGACTTGGCCAATGGGGTGGCCAGGGCATTACACAGGGTGGCCCTGGCCATCACCTGGTGGAGCCACTGGTTGTCCTGTTTTCAATTCTTTAATTTTCAGTAGTTACATTTTTTTGCTATTGTCCAGTATTGGTAAAGGCTTTGACGGCCCTGTATAAGGTTGGCCCTCTGTTGTACCGTTTTTTTTTTTTTTGATCGGCTCAGCAGGTCCAACTTTATGTTAATACCTTGGGTTGTTTTTTTTTTCCTTTTCTTTTTCTGCAGAACATCCCAACAGCTGAATTGGGAAAAAAAAGTCCAAAAGAGTTTAAAAAATTTATAAATAATTTTGAACCCTCAGTTTTGCCTATGTGTCCTCAAATATGTTGTGTCTATGTTACGCCCTTGTGGATGTAACAGTTACGAAACAGGATTAAGCTCTTCTGTTGGATACTTATAGGACTTATCCTATGAGTTTGTCCTAATCTTCATTTGGAGCTTCGTCTTATTCGTTTTGGCAAACTGGTTCAGACTGAGGCAGATTAAACTGAACTATCCATCTATCTGGGGAACGACTGATTGTGTTGATTTTCTAAAAAGCCTGATCTAGATCCTTATAGATCTGATCCAAATTAGTTAACATTTCTGGTCTTAAATTAATCTTTTTTTTAGAAATTTAAAGTATAATTTCTCAGAAATTTTACAATTTTAGCACATTTAATGCTGTTTTATGGGGGTTGAAATAGAGGAAGTATGTCACTTAGCGTTTTAAACTCTTTATGGTATTAAAAATTGTTTTTCGGTGAAATAAATGAAGTCTTGTGAATGATTAAATGTCCTTGGATCTGATGCCCAAGTGTGCAGAAACATCATTAGCAGCAGAGGCTGAAACCAGCTGAACTCTTAGTAATTCCTGTCACTGAGCGTCGGGGGAAAACACGTTGGCCAGCGACTCCGACTCACTTCATATAATCGATACGAGCAGATCCCAGAGCCCCGGGTTCCTCAGAGACTCCAGCATTTACATTTTGATTCAGGTCCTGGATGAAAAGAGGAGGGAGTCATCAGAAAAAGAAAGGTTAACTCTGCGGCCTCCTCCCTTCGGTTCAGGAGATGAAGGCCGGTTTGATCCTCCTCTCGCCTGGGCCGCAGTTATCTGAGCATCTTCGAGCATCAGACGTAGTTCGCCTTCGTTCTTCACGACAAGTCTGAAGCACTTCTTCTGATTTGTGGCTCCCTGATGGCTTGTCAATATATGGATTCCCACCTACACCCCCTCTCTCTATTTTAGTGAAAAAAAATCTAGTTTTCCATTAGTCTCTGGCCCGCCAACAGTAGCTCGACCTTCTCCACCTGTAATTATTAAAGGCAGATTCACTAAAAGCAATCAACCCGCTGCCATTTGTATCTGTGTGATCTTAATAAGGAGAAAGAAGAGAAAGGAAGAGATTGAATAGAAAAATAAAGAAAAGTCTCATAATGGAAAAAAAGTAGAGAAGAGAAAAGGAGGACAAGGAGGAGGAAAGTGTACAGGAAATGAAAAGGTAAGATCACCGTATTATCAGTGAGGCGGTAAAAGCTCATCGTGTCATTTCTCTACATAATCCGATTTGAAGAAGGATGTTATTTGGCTTTAAAGTCATAAAGAAATCATATTTAAATGTCAAATCACTGTAGCTTAAACATAAATATATAAATGTACTTTTTATCAGACCTTATTGTCCCAAAATTTAGAAATGTTCTATTCTAAAAAAATCTATCAATCATATATCAACGGTCATCTGTCAATCAAATGTTTTCGGTCATAGCATCTTGATTCATATGTCGCAGCTAATATACGCAACGGTTGAAACCAGAATCCTTTCCTTTCCCATTGAGTTGCGTCCCAGTGTTCACGGGGATGGACGTCTGTGTCTTCGGCAGGCGTAGAGCTAACAGAACTGGCAGCGTTGCGAGGCAAGGGCTCAAACATGTACGGCTGGAAGCCTTCTACACCAAACCAAGCTTCTGCCGCCCTGGCGTCCTCTTCCACAACATCTTGGTCCCCGCTTTCCTCCTCTAAATAAAAAATGGATGACGGAGGAGACTCATCCACGACCTCCGACACTAAACTCTCCTCCTCTTGCACGTTTCCGCTGTCCATAGCGTTCCTTGACAGCGTCCTCAGGCCCCTTGTGGAACCATCTGCTGGTGCGGTTGGCCCTGGGTTCCTCCTAATGCCGGACAATGCTAAACCTCATGTGGCTGGAGTGTATCATCATGTCCTGCAAGATGAAGGCATTGAAGCTATGGACTGGCGCGCCCGTTCCCCAGACCTTAATCCCATGAGCACATCTGGTTCATCCACCAACGTCATATTGCACCACAGACTGTCCAGGCATTTTTTTTCCCCCAGTGTTTATTTTCATTACAGTAGTCTGGGGTTAAGGGTCTTGCTCAGGCAATGTCCTATGTGGATGTCCGTGGGAGTGCAAACTCAGATTCTCAGGTTTCCAAATTCCTAATCACTCCCCAAAGCAGGCATTAGCAGGAAGGGTCTTGCCTAAGGACCCACACTGGCAGCTCATTCCCCCCAGCTGGGATATGAAGCCAGGCTTCCTGTTTGCCGTACGGGTGACTTACCACTTGAACTAGCCAGCCGGCGCAGTGTGTGGATGTTTTACGGAGGTCTTACAGGCACATAGAGGTCACTCACATTACTGAGCCTCATTTTGACCTGTTTGAGCCTCACAATAACCCCCCGAGTTTTCAGCGATTTAAAGCGTTTACAACTAATTACTCAGAATGCATGAAAATTACACCGGTAAAATGTTTACCAATACAGACATGTTAGACATCGTTGGGAAGCTTAGATTCTCCACCATTCAACCACCAAGTTCATTTTCTGGACACAGCGAGCACCAAAGCACAATTAACACAGATATAGCAGCAGGTCAAAATGTAAACATGACAAAGAGCCACAACAAGCAAGCATGTCTTTATTACTACTGTTCAATAAAGACCTATTATTTTCAAGAATAAAAAAATACAACCAACCTTGAGTCATGCTTAAACTGATGCAGCTTGGGTTGTATTTTACTCACCCAATTTTTGTCATGATTTTATCTATGGCTCGGACCCACATGCAGTGAAGCCAAACAGAGAGACACAGAGTAAAAGTTCAACGGGTTTTATTGAAAGGTATTTTGAGTTCAGTTCCTCCGAACTCTGCTCGGTCGGGAACTGGAAGACGGGGGGGGGGAAGACGGACTGTTAGATTCAGGCTCAGTGGGAAATTGGAGTTGTTAATCTTGAAGGTGAGGTATTGTTGCCACTCACGATTCAGAGGAGAAGAGACACTTAGACTCCAGTCTGTGTGTTGGTCTTCCAGAGTTTGTTTGATTCGTTGGAGGGCGGAACAGGGTTTACCCAGAACTCGGACGGAGTGGAATGATGCAGCCGCTGGTTGCAACTCAGTTTTCCTGTGGTACTTGAACAGGTCGTGGTGAAGATGAATTCCTTACTCAGAGAGAAATCTCAGCGTGCTCAAAGGTGGCTGGATCCAAACCTCCTGTTTGGAATCCGTCGCTCAGTGTAAGACTCAGTTGATCCCAGGAAGGCTTCCTGCCGAAAGGCAAAGAACAATCAAAGTTGAGTCTCAGGGAGGAAAAAGCGCTCAGTTAAACTCAATGTGATCTCAGCTTGGTTAGAGGACAAAAACTCAAAATGCAAAACTCAGATTAGACTCAGAATAAAACAAGGCTTGGCTAGAGTACCCCAAACTGCCAAACACTCTGGCGTCGAAGTGGTGGCAACCAGCAGCTTAACAGCAGTCCGGTGATGAGGCAACAGCTTGCAGGTGCGTGAGGAGGCGAACCGGAGCCAGGCGCCTCCTTGTGGTGGAAGGGAAAAAAGACAAACAGACGAACACAAAAACTGGGATCCTGACAATTTTCATGTATATATTCAGAAACAGGAAGATGTTAGCTTTCAAATATTGTATCATACATGTAATTTGGGCTTACAGTTCCTCAGTAATTAGCTTTTACATTTGGGAATGCAAAATGGAAAAGAATTTCCCAAAATGAGGTGGATGTTTTAAGGACATTACATAACAGCTGAATCAGCCTGTAGTGTTTTTCCACTATGATTTTGTGCGTGACTCCAAACTGCATTGGTTAATACATTTGATTTATTAACCTAAAACCAAGCAGAAGCTCAGAGGGGACCGCCGGTTCGCCATTCAGGTCCAAAGCTCTGGAACGACCCGCCTCAGCACTTCAGAACGGCCTTTTCTCCGACTGTTTTTACATCTCTTGTGAAAATGCAACTTTTCAGTTTGGCTTTCTAGCAAGAGAGCAGGCTTTATTTTATTTTATCCTTTTATGCCATTTTATTGCTCTGATTTTGTGAATGCTACTTTTATCCATTTTTTTACTGTTTTGTCTTTTATCTGTGATGTTTTATTTATTATTCTGCAGTAATTTGGTCATCTGTGCTTGTTTTCTAAGTGCTTAACAGATGAAATTGGATCGGATTTCCATTGATGATTGTTGTGCGATTTTGTTGTCAGCAAATTGTACTTTGTAAAGAACAAACTATTTGAGCGTTCCCTTTGCAGGATGTATGTAGAAAAATAGTTTCAAACAGCAGCAGTGATCATAAGAGCTGATTGGTCTCTGTTTAGGTGTGATTTAAAAAAAGATTTACTCTATAGAGGGAGAAGTTTTAAAGTGGGTCAAGAGGAAGAAAGAAAGTCCTTCTATTGAGCTGTTTCCCCAGCGAGTCGATCCCTCTTTAGGATTTTTCTCTAAGGAGATCCCAGGAGGGACAAAGGAACGGAGGGGATAAGGATTCTAACAGCACTCTGTGTGTTCAAAGTAAAACACGTTTTAAAAAGGCTGATTGTTTTAGGTTTACTCTCCAAATAAGGCTTCAAGCGTTTCATGGATGACACCCTAAAGCAATTTTAATAAATGAGATTAGTGTTAATCTGACATTGGACAGAAATCTTTCTCTTCAGTCATGATTCTGCTGCTTCATTTTCTAACTTATTAAAATGTTATTTTGATGCCTTTTGGATTTTAAAATTAAACTCAGTCTAACAGATAACTTTAACTACAGTGATTCATCTTTTTGAAAAACTGACCAACGGTGGAAATGAAGGTTTATTCTAATTAAAGTAGTTCTGTGTGATCTAGAGATTCAAGGTCTGTGAGCTTCAGAAACCTTCAGGAATAACAGGAGCATCAAGTTTTCCAGGGAATCTCCAGAAATCCGGTGGGTGGATCAGCTGAGCCTCAGCTTTTAGATTTGATTGCTAACTGATTTTATTTTCTTAACCAGACCACTATGATGCGTGATCTCAGCATGTTAAAAATGGCTGTATTTGTTGCACACAGATGTATTTGCATGCATGTGCAGCAAACTGAAAAAGATCGTCTAGCAGCTCAGTTCTCATCGCTTGTTGATTCAGGTTTCTGTGGTAGAAATTGTTTTAAATCATCTTTGTCCTAAAGACCAACTAAATATGATCTGGTCTGATCCATCTACTTACACATTTGTGATGTGTGACATCAGGTCCAATATACAGTAGCAGCCACTCAAAATGGCTCTTCCCAGTCAAACGCCAGCCGAACGGCAGCCTGCTTCCCTGGGGTGACCCCCTCCTGCATTTTTTTTTTAACTCTGACTCCACCCTTTCACTGAAGTACAGGGTCTGACCTGGAGATGATGCTTTTCTTTAGATCTTAATGTCCACAAATCATGACAGAATATTTTAGTACAAAGATAGATGTTTAAAAACGAATCTTAGGGGTCCAGCCAAGGAAAGTGGGGAAATTTTAAATGGCTACTACTATATGTCTATAGTTGTCAGGAATCCAGTTTTTGTTGGTTGTTTTTGTGTTTTCTTTTTTCCTCCACCAGGTGGTGCCCCGTCCTCATTGGGCCTCCCTGCACACCTGCAGCTTGTTGCCTCGTTACCTGTGGAGTGTTCTTAAGCTGCTGACTGCCACTACCTCGGGGCTGAGTGTTTGCCAGTTTAGGGTATTCTAGCCAAGCTGAGTTTTTCTGAGTCAATCTGAGTTCTTTTTAACCTGAGTTTTAACATTGTTTTTGTCTTTGCCGCTCGGCAGGAAGTCATCCTGCAAACTGGATTTTTTCGGACCTTCTCTCCCTGGAAGGATCAACTGAGCTTCAAACTGAGCTGGGGTTCCAAACAGGAGGTTTGGATCCACTTTTCCCAAGAGTTCATTTGAGCTTCACACTGAGAAAGGGATTCATCTCCACTACAACCCGTTCAAGTACCACACGAAATCAGAGTGGGAGTCAGCTTCTCCGTTCACCAAAGAACAGCCGCAGTCTGAGTAAACCCTGTCCGCCCAACATCAAACAAGACATTCAGACAAACAGACTGGATTCTATAAAATACACCTTTTCTGGAAACGTGAGTCTGCAACCTATTCCTCCTCTTCAAGCCAAAGAATCTAATTTACCACTGAGCCTGAACTAGCCGCAGTGTCTTCCCCTCACCTTTCAGTTCCGGTTGAGCAGTGTTCAGAGCAACACTGGACTCATGTCATTATACTAATAAACCTGTTAAACTTTTCCCTGGTCTCTCTGTTTGGTGTTCTGCATTTTGGGTCTGAACTTTAGTAAAATCATGACACGAGAGCGGTCGTGTCCCTCAGATACTTTTTTACAGTGGTTTTCTCGAGAAAACATGTTAATTTTCTTATTACCTAGACATAACGAAAGCCGTTTTCTCGTGATAACGAGATGATTGGTGTGTGTTAGAACTGATTACATCCTTCAATACCACAACAGCGGAGAGGATTTATAAGTCACGGCGGCCTATGTGTAATTCTGGAAATAATCCTCTGTTGAACTTTTAGGTAACGAGACGACGTTGTCTGATGATTTGTTTCCTCTTCTGATACATAAGCAATTAGACCTATGCCTCCGCTGGCTTAGCACCGGAGTTTTCTGAACAGCCCCGATGTTACGCCTGTAACAGCTGTAAGATATATTAACCCGCAAAATAATTCCACATTAAAGATTTTCATTTAAAAACAGATTTGTTTCTACTGTATGCCATGCAATCCAACCATCCACCAAGACCTGACAATTAGTTAAAAGAAAAAGATAAAAAATGATTATTTGCACATACGCTGCCCTGCGACTGCACAACTACGGGCCCTGCAGGCATGGATAGACTGGGAATCCAGGGCTGTTGGCCTGCCTCATTTATTACTCATACAGTTTGATCATCTCGTTATCTCAAGAAATCAACATCTGTTTTCTCAGGATATCCAGATAATTATCTTGTTATCTCGAGAAAACAATTAATGGTTAAACTGTGTTACCAAGATAGTTATGTCATTATCTTGAGAAGTCAAAAGAAAAAGAAAAAGTCAAGTACGATCGCTCTCGGGTTCCGTACTATAATGATATTTAGCTGTTAGAAATATTTTATTTATACTCTTACTTTGTTTGTGTTTCATGGGTTTTGTTCTAATGAACTATTATGATGTATAATGTGTGATTCCTTGCTTAAGATCGTTCCAGATAAAGGTCATGCAACGGACGGATTGTGAAGGAGGCCTGAACATCCTCTATCACATGTTTCTTCTAAACATGTGTTCTTGGAACAATTAAATTGTAAAACAACCACATGCTTTGTTTTAACATATGTGCTGAGGTTTAAAGTAAGATCCTTTTGTTTCCCTTTCCCTTTAGTTAAACCTCAGCTGGTGTAATTAGGGACATCCCCTTTTCTTCAATAAATGGAGAGGAGAAAGCTGAAGACTGCAGAGTGGGGTGGAGACTGTAAACTCCGCAGTCTCTTCCTACTCTCCTGGCGAGTAACTAAATTAATTGTCTCGGTGCCTTCTTTCTTTCCCTGTATGTATGTATGATGTTTTAGGTGCCAATTTATCTTATACCCGCTTCCTGACATTTCTAAGATGTCATTATTGTTGCTGTTGTTAATGTTTAGGTTTAAGCGACTCGCTGTGCAGAAGAACTTGTTTACTTTCTTTCACATCTGAACAGCTTTAATAACTTCAGAGGACATTTAAAATGTTTAAAACTCAACTCAGATTTATCAGTGGAAAAAATTATATTTACCAGAGCGTGCACGAGGAGAAATGGGCTTGTGCACACTCTTGCGTTTAATAGAAGTTCCCTCTGGTGAACGGGTACAGGGTTGTACGTGTGCATTTGTGGAGAGTGCGGGTCTTTTAAAAAATCTGCAAAAATCATCCACAATACCTTTAAGTAGACCGGTCATTTAAACAAATTTCTTTAAAAGCAAAAATCTTTCAGTAAAGCAATTTTTTCCCCTGTTTTCTTCTTGAGCATCAGTTTTGTGCATCATCTCACCATTTTGTTACGCAGTAGATACAGAAGAGCTGCTTTGAGTATTGATGCAAAAACAGATTTAGATATTCTTTATTCAAAGCTGCATGTTTTACTGAGCTTTAAGTTTCCTTATTTCTCGGCTCTGATATCAGAAAGCAGAGAACTTTTCCTTTTTCTGCCTTTGCTGTTCCTCCTCTGCGTCTGGAGAGGGTTGAACTTTACCAGGTGTCCTTTCACATCCTCGTCTTGTCAGAGCAAAGTGAGAAAACTTTGATGGAAAAGGTCTCTCTCTGTGAGAAATGAGGCCTTCACCTCGTTTATTGCTGAGCCGCGGTGTTTTCGAGCACTGGACGCTGACAGCGGGAGTGTCAGGCCAGTTTCTGATGTGAATTTGCATCCCTCAATGATGGGTGACTGCAGTGAAAGGCCAGGAGAAAAGCGGCCCATCGATCGGCTGGTGGAAACTATTCAAAGAAACAGATGAGTCGAAGGAGCAGAGGCCTCCTCCATCCTGCAAACGGCTGCTTGCTTTAAAGAACAGAACTTCATTAAATTGTGCCATTCTGTGTTTGTGTCGGGGCGCTGGGGGGGGGGGGGCCTGCGGGCTGGAGGGGATGTGTTGGACCAGAGCTTTACCACAAAACAGCTATTAACTCGGCTGCGGCACCAGCAGCCGTCTGCTGCATGCACAAACAGCAGGTTGTCACGGGTCGTTCCCACGAAGACGACATCAGGAACGGCTCCAGTTGATGAGGGATTGTGCACATGCTCAGATGGATGCACACAATCAGGAGGCTGCAGTGGAATAAAAACACTGGAAACAGTAGACAGGACGCGCGTGTGGTTACATCTACATGTTTGTCTTCTATAAAAGAATCAAAACTGTATTATAAAAAAGAAATGACTACTTAAAATAGTTTCAGATTTTATTGAACGGCAAACATGGGAATACTTGTTAAATAAGCATAAAAATAGGAACCAAATTTTTCAAATCATTTAAATTATGAGACGTTTTCAAATACTTAAAGTAGAAAATTTCAAACAGATTGAGTAAACATTTTTTGGGTACTTTGCAAACAACCGGATCCACACAAAGAGGCCAATTTCCAAGTTAGCTTGTTATACATGCTAAAATAAATATTTCAATACAGACTGAAGGGCTATATTTCTGAGAAGCGATTTCATATACAGATTATTGCAATAAAGATTAAAAAGGGGGCCTGGTTAAGCACTGAGGAGTTAAACTTTCCATCCGGAAAAGGACTCTAATGAGCTAATAAGGATGCTAACAAGGATGCTAACAAGGATGCTCAGGCTGACACTATATTGACCAATGTATTTTAAGTTTGTGTTCTTAAAAGAGAAACAGAAAAAGAAAGCAAAGGGGCTCCTCAGATCTGTGCGCAGAGATCATTCAATAACAGTTTAGAAATCAGTCAAAAGCCTCTAAAAAAGGAAGTTTCTTATCTTGATCTAAAGCAGCTGAGGGTTTTAGCTCTTGGACAGTTTCCTAGGAGCTTATTTAACATTAGAGGAGCCTACTGTAGCAACTAAACAGTTTGGTTCTGGATATTAATGGCAGATACAAGAGACCTAAAATGTCTGGCTGTTGATCCACTGCCAACCAGCCTGTAATGTATTTTGGAGCTTAGCCATTCAGAGTTTTCTAGAATAACAGAAGGATTTTAATAATTTGTGAAGATGGGAGCTCATCAGTCAAGATGTTTGGACATTGTGTGTGGTGTACCACAGGGGTCGGTCTTGGGTCCTAAATTATTCATCATGTACATTAATGACATATGTAAGATATTACAAAAACTCAAATTTATTTTATTTGCGGATGACACAAATATAATAGGATCAGGTGAGAATTTACAGCAACTTTTGGACACTATCACCTCAGAATGCATTAATATTAAATACTGGCTAAATAAAAATAAACTGTCACTAAATTTGAGTAAAACAAAATATATGATATTTGGTAACAAAAAAATAAATCATCATGCACGGGTACAGATAGGAGGGGTTGATATAGAGAAAGTATATGAAACTAAATTTCTCGGGGTGATAATAAATGACAAGATTTGCTGGAAGTCTCATATTAAATACATCAGCACTAAAATATCTAAAAGCATCTCTGTAATAGCCAAAGTAAGATATTTTTTAGATTACAAATCACTCCATGCTCTGTTCTGTTCTTTGGTCTTACCTCATTTAATTTACTGTATAGAGGTATGGGGAAGCACATATAAAAGTTCACTAGAGCCACTGTTCATATTGCAAAAAGAGCCATCAGAATAATTCATAAAGCTGGATATCGAGAACACACCAACACACTATTTATAATGTCTAAAATCATGAAGCTTTATGATATGATAGAATTCCAAACAGCACAATTTCTATTTAAAGCTAGAAATAAGCTATTACCAAGCCACTTGACAAATTTGTTTTATGAGAGAGAGGGGGGGTATGATTTAAGGGAGATAACTAATTTTAAGATTCAAAGATACAGAACTGCAAGGAAAAGATTTTGTACAACAAATAGTCGAGTGAGGCTATGGAACAGACTGGGCATGGATTTGAAGCAAACATCAACCAGTTTAAAAACAAATATAAACAAATGATTTTTACAAGATACAGGGAGGAGGGGGCTTGAGGGGGAATAGAACTTGCTCTGCCACTATGAATTAAAATCGATAAGAAGTCAAGAGAGATGAAATAATAATAAAATTAAAAAAAAGTGTGAGAGAAAAGTTTTTTTGGTTTATGGATATGTATGGATATATGTGTACGTATATGTAGATAGAGATATGTGTATACTGTCTATAGTAATTGGGGTGTGTATGTATATGCATGTATGTGTGCATCTGTTTGAGATACGGGTGTATGTGTTAGTATGCATGTGTGTATATATATGTATAGGTATCTATGAGTATGTGTATGTATGTATATATATATATATATGTATATATGTATGTGTGTGTGTGTGTGTGTGTGTGTATATATATAGATATGTATGTATGCTTAAACATAGGTAGATGTTAATATAGAACAGGGGTAGGATTTAATAAGTTTTATTACTTCTTCCTACTCCTTTTCGAACATGATGGGATGTACATATGTTTTTTTCTTTTCTTCTTTTTTGTTATGACTTTATTAATTTACTTATATTTGCTTTTTATTAAGTGTTCGAAATAAATGATCAATAAAAAAATAATTCAATAAGAATTTCTATTCTGTGACATACAGGGAGACCATAGAAGGACTGGGTTTGATGTTCTCTACTTTCTTAGTTCTAGTGAGGACGCAGGCAGCAGCATCTGGATCAGCTGCAGCTTTATGATCTACTTTCTAGGCAGACCTGTGGAGACGCCGCTGCAGGGATCAATTCTACTAAAGATGAACAAAGCTGGAAATAGTTATTCAACATTAGTCATTAGAAGGCCCACTTTTGTCTTTGTGTCAGGTTGGGTGGAGGTTTATTGAGGACCCAAATGCAGAGATGAGTTTTGTTGACTTCATAAGGACTGACAGGCAACTGAGGCAAAAACCCAAAAATAAAAAAATACTGAAAACCAAAAAACTAGGAGCCAGAAAATTATGTCGCAACAAAACAACAACACAAGAACCCAGCACTGAGAGAAGGCTGTGCTGCTCTTTAAAGCCCAGCACTCTGATGAGACTGATGAGCTCCACCTGTGTAGACTAACAAGGTTCTCCACAAAGGTCCTCTCTTGAAGAGATGCATAACACACACACACACGGGGACCCTGACAGTGAGCCTCTGAGTCCATCACAACACCCAAATTGAATCCAGTTCAATTCAGTTTATTTCTATAGCTCCAATTCACATCATGTCATCTCAGGTCACTTTCCAGGTCACCAGATCATCCAGTCAGATTGATTCAAAGTTTTCTATCTAAGGAAAACCAGCTGATTGCATCGACTCATTGACTCTTCAGCAATCCCTCACACTAAGCATGCTTGTAGCGACAGTGGAGAGGAAAAACTCCCTTTTAAAAGGAAGAAACCTCCAGCAGAACCAGGCTCAGTGTGAGCGGCCATCTGCTGAGGCCCACTGGGGTTCAAGGAGACAGAAGCAGACATAGAAAAAGAAGCATAGATACAAAAGGCAACTGTCAACCAGCTCCACAGGCGGCCCCGTCCAGGAAACACACAGCCAGGCAGACGAGCTCCGAGCCAGCTCCCATGTCAGAGGATGAAGAGAGCACATCCAGTTAGTCACAGTCAGAGAAACAGGACTACACTGGAAAACAGGCCAAGCTCCAACATCTAGAAACAAAGGTGTTGATGGCAGCAGCACAGCTGATATTTCTCTCCAGGATGGAGTCACAGCCAAACAGGAACAGACCAGATGAAGCTACTATGAGAAAAAGCAGAGAGAGCAGAACGTTAGAGATTGAACTAACAGATTCTGGAGTTCATACAAATAAACTGAAATTAATTGAATTAAATGTACTGAAAATGTCAGTAATGTAGAAACTGCAGCATCTATAGCAACCATTTCACAAGGAAATGCGACATTTGGATCTTTTTCTGAGAAGAAACAAAAAAAGAATTTTCTCTGCATGAAGATTATAAAAATAATGTAATATTAAATACTTCACATTAAAAACATGCATATAGATTCTCTCTTTTCTTGTGGACCACTGTGGGTTAAACAT
Source organism: Cyprinodon diabolis (assembly GCA_030533445.1). Classification (NCBI taxonomy): domain Eukaryota; kingdom Metazoa; phylum Chordata; class Actinopteri; order Cyprinodontiformes; family Cyprinodontidae; genus Cyprinodon; species Cyprinodon diabolis. The sequence goes on along the minus strand of CM060073.1, from coordinate 47,483,332 downwards.
GTTTTTTTAGAGACATTTGGTTTCCAGAAACTTTAGCAGAGCTCTAAGTGTTGCATTCAGATGCTTCTCTGCAGCTTAAGAAGCTGTAACCTTATTTAATCACAGACCAGTCAGTCCATTAGCACCATGTGTGACGAGTGCAAAGGTTTAATCCTCTTAATTAATGATTGATTGTAAAGAAGTAAAACTAATTTAACAACATCTTGCTTTACAGAACATAAACTATATGTGACATAAGTGGGATTTAAAAAACAAAGGCTGTCATCAAACTAAATAAACTTATCAGCTGCAATTAAAGTTAGAGCTAAGCGTTAATATTTAAGAATGCAGTAAATATTTTATTTTCTGTTTTTATACTTTTCCAATCTGCATCATGTTCCAGTAATTATTAAATTCCTTTAGTCTGGAAAAGTCCAAATTAGATACAAAATATAGCAGGTTTAAGCCAGAAACACTCTTTACTTCAGTAAAAACCAAACAATATAAAATACAAGGAAATTATAAAGCTAATATGAAGTGAAAATTGCATTTTTTTTTCTTTATAGTTGTCTGTGTTTGTTAAAAAAGAGATAATATCAGTCATTATAATAATAATAAGAGGGACAGTAATCTGAATTTAAAAAAAAAGTAAATGAAGAAGTGAATTAATTAGCAGCAGAGTAAATAATTGAAGAGGAAGGATTTGATCAAATGACTGTTTCTTGTTTTTTATCGGATTCTCATCGTTTGCTGGTTGTTTTTTTATATGCAGGATCGTTTTTTACAGTGCATTTCCTCAGACCTTCAGTCAGCAGCTGTCAGACTTCATCAAAGCTCCATCACCAATGATAATGTGACCCGGCCGACTCAGCACCGCCGCTTCCCGCTGCCCACAGTATTGGCAAGTGTCAGATAGCCAATAGATTTATGTATGCAAATCAGGCCGATCAATGGAGTCTGCCACAGCCTGAGATCTACGAGCACGACACCAGGCCTGGAATATTTCCTGTCAAATAAAACCCGGCGGCAAAGCAGAGAGGAAGCCCAGAAAAAAAAAAAAAAAACTTAATATGAAAGGAAAAATGATTTGAGGAAGAAGAAATGAAAAAGAGGAGATTTGATGAGGAAGACTCGCTGTCAAGGAGACGGCAGTCAGCCAATCATCAGAGAGAATAAATGTGAGCTGGGCTGTCATTGGAGGAGCAGCTGAGTTTTACACCTTTTACTGTCTGATTCATTCAACCTGAGGATCCGGATCTGAAAGAATCAAATCAACTGATTCACTAAAGGGAAAAATGATTCAATAAAGCTTTTACTGCATTAATTCACTTTATACATGCTTTTTTCAACAGCTGCTGCATTTAACACATTTATATAAACACATAAAGATCATTACAGTTATCAAAATTAGGTGAATTATGAATTATTTATATAAAAAAATCAACATAAAGCTAAAATATATTTTTCATTACTTACATACAAATTCTCTTAAACCTATTTATTGGTCAAGAAAAAGTACTTCTAGCATAGAATAAATATTATTCAATAGGAATGAAAAGAAAATATTGTTTTAAAACCTTACAAGCCAAAATCTTTCATTAAAACAGGTTATTTCATTAAACTTAATGTTTATTCAGAGCCTTCCTCTCCTCCATCACCTCCTGTTAGAGCTCCAGACAGGGGAGGGGGTGAGGGGGCGTGCGGGGGTCGCCTGTCGCTGTGTCACCGCCTCCCCCCGTGGGAACCGCCGTCAAACGGAAAGGTTGTCCCACATCTGCATAATCATTAAAACGGCGACAGAAAGTCGTTCTGGGAAACAATCAATGTTGTTTTAAAGAGCCTTAAAAAAAGCAAAAAGACAACAAAAAAAGGCTCTGGGTGTCTTAAAGAAGATTTAGTGTCTCATCCTGACGAACGGCAGCGCTGGCAGTTTTACCAGACAGAGAAACTCGGAGGGCTTCAGAGACAATCGGCTCACAGACAGCGTTTAGCCTGAAGGATGCTGAAAACATCATGGATGATCTGATCCTCTCTCATCTTCATGTTTACTGTGAGGAATGTCTTAAATCACCTCCAACTGCTCAGATCTGACCACTTTAAGGGAGAAGAAACAACAACTTAGACTCCAGATGAGCTCCTTTTTATATAAAAGCTGCATTATTTATCCAGGAATAATTTTGTTAGGTTTATTCAATGATGATTATAAAATTAATGTGTGCTTATAAAACATTTTTGCAAGGGGATGCTCCACTCCTGTCTCATGATTCAGTCAGGAGACCATCCTGCCTTGTCATTCTGATGGAGCATTCTGTCTTCATGAACTGATCAATCGTTCTGTCAGAACAATACTGTTTGTAACCATGCGTCATGTTCTGTTAATAAACGCTCTGCAGAGAAGGTCCGGTGGGAGACAGTGCGTTTGAGTCTGGGGTTCAACTGTCTCTCCTTTCTGCAGAAATTGTTTCCATAATTGTGTATTTCAGTTCTTCTTTTGCAAAAACCTACATTTTATGAACCCAACACATTTAACTGTGGAAGTTAATCTTCTGAGGAAGTTTTCACTCTAAACCACATCCAGCCATTTTCAAACATGCTTATCCCAAGTGGGGTCGTGAGGGGTGCTGTCTCTGGGCAAGATGCGGGGGAGACAAACAGACAATCACACACACACTCACACCTAAAGAGGATTTAGAGAAGCCAATTAACCTAACAGATTAATGTTTTTGGACTGTGGAAGGAAGCTGGAGTACCCGGAGAGAACCCACACATGCTGAGTTTTTATCTAAAATAAGATATGGTTTCTATTTTGGCTCTTTCACCGCAGTATTATTACCACTTAGAAAGGTAGGATGTTTCCTGTGGTCTGATTGGTTGATCAGGTTCCCATGACGACCTCCTCCCTGGAGGCTGAAGGCTTTGAAGTATCTGAGTTCTAAACCTGAGAACCATGGATCCTGACTGAGAACCATCCAAACGGCATTACCCAGCCGACAAAAAAAAAAAACAGCTTTTGACTGGTCTTTAATTGTGCTACTTAAACACTAGTAAAGTTTTTTAGTCCAACTTTCTTTTTTTTTTTCATTTTAGTTTTTATACTCATGTCCTACCTATAAAAAGTCCTATGATATGAAATGGTTGACAAGTGATGGGTTGACCTTGAATATGGCGTCCTGGGGTGGGCGGGCTCAGAGACTGAACTACCTGAGAAGAATTAAAACGTTTTGCAAATAGATGCAGTTCTGATTTTTATTTAATTTTAATGTTTTTTTTCTTCTTCATTAAGTTGGAAATTTATGAGCCAGGAACAAATACTTTACTGCTAAATGGGGAAAAAATATCTGTAAAAATAAACATCAAACAAGCCTTTTAGCTTAAATGTTCAATATTTTAGATGCAGACCCGGCTGCAGAAAGAAATTAAAGGGGGGGCATTCCATTTTTTTGGGGGGGGCACACTTTTTCAGCAAAAATTTGATTTACCTAAGCTTAACACTAGCTTTGTGACCATTCATTCAGTAAAAGAAATCTCAAATCTTTATAAAAACATTTATTAAAATTATTTTAAAATCTTTTAAGAATAATTTGCTGAATTAGAAATCAGCATTTGTTTGATTCTTAGTGTTAGAAAAAAATGTGACCTGACAGGTTTTCCGAACCATGTTCTAATGTCCCCCCCCTGCTGCTGGTAGAAACAAGATTTTTTTACAATCACTCAGAAACTGGATACGTGTTACATCTGTATTTTGTTGAAAAACATTTATTGAACATTGTTATTGATAAAATTTTAGGTACAATTAGGTCCAGATTAAATAGTCAAAGATCCACAAAATATAAAAAATAAACAATAGTGTAGTGCTGTGGCCATTCAAATAACTCAAAAGTTAACTCCTAGTTTGAATCAGAGTCTTTCAAAGTGAACTATTTAGAAATCTGAGTGCAGTATTGACTGCAGGTTATGAAATCTGACCTCATAAAACACAGTAACGTGTAACTTTGAGCTTAAATCATTCAGTCAGGGGCATTATTCAGGTTTAAATGTTCTGTGCTCATTTCATTTTTTTTTCTTTTAAGAGACACAAATTGCCTAGCCTGGGTGCCATTCCGAACTTAGTCCCGCCCACAATGTTTGAGGTCGGGAAGTTCGGTCTGGCATTGCTCAATAGTAGCGCGAGTATGCTCGCACAATATCTGGCGGGCCAATCAAATTGTCAGGGCGGGCTTTATACGATGATGGACAGATGATCAACAGTAACGTAATCAACCACGTCACCAAAGCGCGCTTGGGTGACAACAACAATGGCTGCCGCTGGAGAGTTGAGGTGTGTAGATTATGCTATTAGGTCTGTTCTAGAAGATATCGACAGCAAATTAATTTTAAAAGAGGAACAGAGAAACGCGATCAAGGCTCATCTTCTTATTCTAGGCGTGCAACTGCACGCTTTGATTTTTGTTGACAACTATGCGTCGCTTAACATACGTCACGCACTCCGTTGATCTTATTGGTTGTAGGTCTATCCAATTGAGTGCAGAGGCATTTTTTTTCCTGGTTCGTTCGAAACACGCCCCATAATCACAGCTCTATGGAGCAGCATCAGACTCATTCTGACTAGAATTGAGTGGGACTACGTCAGGCTACAAATTACCCTGCAGGAGAAAGAGAAAGCATGCAATATATAAGATGTACACTAGGAAACAAACTGCATTAAGACTTTCATATATCTTATTAGCCCTTTTTAGATGAGCTTTGCACTGAAATAGGTTTGTTTTAGGAAATGTAAAGCTGATGTATTTGCTGACCTTTTCTGTGTAAATTCAAGCTGGACTCAGTCCAGGCACATAGATCACATATATGCTGGAATGACTATATTGCACCTGAAACTCTATTGTCATCATTTGATTTATTTAAAAATAAACTGATTGGAAAAGCGTTTCTTTTACTTCAGTGCTGACTGTCTTGCTTACATTTCCAGCAGAAACTGCTCCTTGGCCCGAATATCCATACCGACGTGCACTGGCTTGTGACCAGACGGATTTAAAGCATGTGCGAACGTTAAGTATGTTTGACTCAGTGTCCCGCGACTCCCGCCCCCTCTGTTGTTTGATTGGATGTTTTCTTTAGTCGTCGGTTTGATTGGTTGAATTGTATGATTGACAGAATGAGAGAGGAATAATAGAAAGCTGGCTACGCTGAGTTAAAGGAAAAAAAAAACAAAAGACGGCTGCCAGTCCAGGGCCCCACAATGCCCGCCCATGCCGCCGGGTCTGTTTAGATGTCTAGACGGATCCACATGGACTCTTTTGGTGTTTGTCTTCAGAGGTCCAGCGGTTTCTCTGGGTCATATGTGTCTCAGATGGAGGTTATTAAATCTATTGTTTTGAAACAATATTTTGCTGTCAGTTTAGAAACATTTATTGGACCAGAAACTTTTTACTACTAACAAAATATTTTGCAGAAAAGGAGAAAGAGCTGTAAAAAGTAACAGGAGATTATTAGGACTAAATTGACTTCATGAAAAATAACAGCTCTGGTATAGAGGAAGAGGAGGAAGAAAGTAGGAAAAAGAAGAAGAAATAATGAGAAAAAGTGATGAGGAAGCAAAGGGAAGGAGAGGAGGTAAGGAGAGGGTCCTCCTCTATCAGCAGATAAGGAGCAGAAACAGATGAATCCTACTGGCCAGAGAGCCTCATCCCGCCTCTTATCTCCTCGCCTTCATCAAGTCAGGACACATTTCATAGAAATTTGCGAAATCAGGAAAGCCGTGTATCGTGTCATCTATCACCGAGCTGCGCCGGCCCATACATCCTCCCAGCTTCACAATAAAAGCCACAGTTGACTTTTTTTTTAAAGAATACGTTTCCCAACAATTATCCTTTAGCAGCAGCTTTCAAGGTCGAACAAAACTTAAGGTCCAGAAGGAAGAAAGTTACTGATAAGCAGATAGAGAGTCGGCCGAGAATCTCTACGCTTTCTTTACTGAATCCTATAAAGACGGGAAAAAAGGGTGTTTTCTAATTTTCCTGCAAATCCCAAACAATCCAACCATAAACCGACTTCATGAAATGAAGTCTTGAGCAGGATCTCTGTGTTCTGTCGACCTTAGGTTGGTGTTTTACCGTCACCTTTAACTACAGCCGCCCAGAAAAGAAGAAAAAAGCAAAGATTGGCTCTAAAACGACCTGAAAAAGACAAGCAGGGGTTTCTAGAACATTTCAGGGAAAAGGAGGAATAGGAAGACACACTCTGCTGAAATCTGAACTGTAGGCTCTAAAAAGTCACGACAATCTAGATTCTATGATGAATTCTGATCAGTCAGTGCTTACTGGTACAAATAAATCCCTAATTTGTGGAATATAGATGGTTTCCTTTCCTTTCCTTCTAACTCAGCAGACTGAAGGGTTCACTAAGGTCTCCCACCCCATGTACTGAAGGACTGCAGAGCTCCTTCTGTGACGGACTGTTGCTCCCTAGGTTCTAGGGAGGCCATTTCTATAACGCCAAAAAGGAGGACATTAAATTACTAAGGTGTAAATAGGAATCTGGTATACTGTGTTTTATTGAACATTTTTGAGGGGCTTAAAGAGGATGCTTGTGTAGTTAAATAGGAAATATTAATGAAAAGTAAAAAAGTATTGGTTCCCAGTTGGGCTGAAACAATTAATCAGATTAATTATGATTAATTTATTATTGAAATAATCGTCAACTAATTTAGTAGTCGATTAATCATTAGCTGAAGTATAGAGGCTTTATAAAGTGTCTTTAGCTGACAGAGCGTCCCACTTAGAGCAGTAATTATACTAAAATAGTAAAAACATATGTAAAGATTTTGCATTTAACATAAAAATAACCTATTCTTCTGTCACTCTGCTCTATCTAAAACTCCTTAAGGGGGGAAAATTTTGTTTTATCTGGTTTAATTTTGTGAAAAAGGAACCTTTGGTTATCTGATTATTAATCAGTTGATTGAAAAAATAATCAAGAGATTAATTGATTTGCAAAATAATTGTTAGTTGCAGCTCTAGTCCATCCATCCATCCATCCATCCTCCACAGCTTATCCAGGGTCGGGTCGCGGGGGCAGCAGCCTAAGAAGGGAGGCACAGACTTCCCTCTCCCCAGCCACTTCTTCTAGCTCCTCAGGAGGAATCCCAAGGCGTTCCCAGGCCAGCCGAGAAACATAGTCTCTCCAGCGTGTCCTGGGCCTCCCCGGGGCCTCCTCCCGGTGGGACGTGCCCGGAACACCTCACCAGATGCCCGAGCCACCTCAACTGGCTCCTCTCGACGTGGAGGAGCAGCGGCTCTACTCCGAGTCCCTCCCGGATGACCGAGCTTCTCACCCTATCTCTAAGGGAGAGCCCAGCCACCCTACGGAGGAAACCCATTTCGGCCGCTTGTATCCGCTCTAGTCCAATATTTGTATTTATTCAACACATTGTGGTGTTCAAAAAGTGACCACTGAGATGAATCTTTTAAAGTGCAGAATACCACAAAGCATAACATGTGTGGACCTAAATGTAAAAAACTTATTTAACAAGTTACATACGTAATCAAAAAATCCTAATATTTTTTTTAAACAACAAAATAAATTGTAAAAAATAATAAATCAAAAAATTAAACTGCTCAAAAAAGTAAAGCTTTTTTTTAAAGAGTCAGTCTTTTGGGAACTCGTCTTCAGAGCAGGCCTGTTTTTATGGTCGTCCCTTTAGCTGTGGGCAGGTCACTGAAAATCTCCTGGTCCACTTTCACTCCACAGTCACATTTTGTAGGACTGGTGATGTTTTACAGTGTAGTCCACCCTGCACAGCTCTGCAGAAGTTCTTTTAGCATCCATGGGCGATGAAAATTCATGCAAAAAAGCCCTCATTGATGAGGTACCTGCCTCATGTTTATTACTTTTATGTTAATCCGTCCTTGCATGCTGTTCAATTGCAGCTTTCTCAACTGCTTACCTCCACATCGCAGCGAAAAAGTGTGGAGAAGCCATGGAATGAGTCTCCACTCGTTTTGGTTATAAATTCACGCTCTTTAGTCTGTTTAGAGTTAAACGAGGTTTTGCGTTTTGGTGTGATGCTAACTTTCTGTCAATGTATAAGTTAGCAGCACTCTGATCCTTGTTTCCTTTTTTAGCCAATGACAAGCAAATATTTATCTGATACGATACAACTCTAAGCCAATTATATTGTGCTGCAGCCTGTAGCCCAGCAAAAATGGGAAAATAAAATCTCCTCTTGAAGCCTTGTGCTAATGGAGGACAAATAGGCGTCCGGTTAAACAGTGCAATAAAAATCCAGGCCTAAAGCCGGACATATGGCCACCCTACTACGCGCTCAAAGGAGCACCATCACAGATCCTTCCTCCCAGCAGCTCTTTGACTCTATAACCATCACTGCTCCTAACAAACTTTTTTTTTCTACATCCTTGCTAATATTTGCACAGTTTTGCTGTGAATTGTCAGTCATTCTTTTGCTCAACCAGTGAGACAAACACATTTTAGACGTTTCTCTAGTTTAATCTTAGTAGCCGTTTTGGTAGTCATCTGGAATTTTTATCTTGTGATGTGCTTTTTTTTTATTTTACTATTCTATTTTTTATTCCTGTTTTGATTCAGACCTTGATAGCTGCTTCTTTAGTGACACAACATTAACATATATATATATATATTTATATATATATATATAGCTCTGTGATTGGATGCCCTCTGGACTCAGTGCAGGAGGTGGGAAACAGACGGATCCTAACTAAATGAACATCCCTGTTGGATAATGTCCCCCCCCAAGCATGAAGCTGGTGCTGAAGTGGACAGCTCCTTCAGTGACAGACTGCTGCACCCTGAATGCACCAGGGAGCGTTATCACAGATCCTTCCTCCCAGCAGCTGGAAGACTCTAGAACCACCACTGTTCCCAACAACCAGTTTCTACCTTAGTCACTTAAATAACCTGCTGCTGTCATTTTGGCACATCCCTGGTGTTGCTGCTATTTACAAACATCCATTAAATATTCCGATATCCATTGTGCAAAGTACAATATTTTATTTGGTTTTTTTTAAGTCTTTATTTTCCTGTGTGACCATTTTTTCTATAATGTTTTTGATGCTGTAACACAAAAATTTCCTCATTGTGGAGCAATAAATGGATTTTCTTCATACACACACACACACACATATATATATATATATATATATATATATATATATATATATATATATATGCTTCCATCTATGTTAATGACACGCCTCACTTTCTACACTGTGATAAAAACACAGAGAATGTTATTTCTTTTCTGTTCTAGGTTCGTATTTTCAGCCCATCACCGCTGTGATAAAATTATTCTTGAATTGTGAATGATTAATCGAGATGCAACCAAAATATTATAATGTTTTTAATATTATTAATAGTTTTCTACTCAAATTAACTGGTACATATTTCCCTTCCACTGCTGACAACAATAATCCACCTTCCACACTTCTTCTGTTTTTGGATGTTTTGATAACCTTAAATGTTTCAGAGTTCCTCTGCAGCAGGAAGTCCTCCTCTGAAGTCTCAATGAAAACAAAATAAAAGACAGAAATGGACCCAAGGAAATATCATTCCTGCTGGAAAATCCTCCACTGCGGTTAAATTCAAACCATTCAGAGTCTATTAGCACAGAACTATTATTTTTATTTAAAAATACATTAAAAAAATGTTTTTAATTGACTTTTTCCCCGAGTTCATATTATAAATATCCTAAATAGTTTCTCTGATGTTTTATTTTCAGGCGTATATTTATTTTATTTACTGCTAAGATGAGTTTATTTAAGATTCCCGGCTGTTATCGTTACCTGGACGTTGTTCTAAGCAATCCGGTTCTAATCTGGTTCTGTGGGCCCTTCAGTGTGTGCAGTCGTGTTGTTCATGACAAACTGCTCCAATTTCAGGCCCGTCTGGACGCCCGGCTGATATTTGTCTCGCTGGTGTTCAAGATATTTTGTCCCCTTTTCTTCCCTCCTCTTCTTTTTTTTTTTATTTTCCCTGCAGATTTAAATCGGCAGGAGGATCCTCGCTCGGTTCCTCCTCTGACAGCACAGAAATAATTACAGTTACAGGCCCGCCTGCTGTTATATTAGCCCCCTTATCAGGCTGCTGAGGGGAGCAGTTGATCAACGGAGGTCACTGTATCCTGACCACAGCACAGGAGCTACATGGTTATTTGGAGATATGATAAATAAAAGCTGCAACAACACTTCTTATCAGCCTCTGGGAGCTTTTTGTTTCATTCCCGGCTCCCTGTTTCCCATCTGTGGAGGCGTCTCTGGAGAAAAGAGGAGAAAGTTAACAAAAACCTGCAAACATCTGGTGATTAACTCATGAGCTGAAACAACAGATGATCTCTGTGCATGATTTCAAAGCTTCAAGCTGAAAAAAGTGTGTTTCAGCATACATGCAAGGCCATTTATTTAGCCCCGACCCTGTCAGATAACCCGGGAGGTTGTGTAAATGCAGCCACATTATTCTAACAACAGGGTCGCAGCAGCAGAGAGCAGAGATAATAGATGCAGCTACATTATCCTGAAGTGGCGGGGAAATTGAGAGGTGAGGAGAGGGAGCAGAAAAGATGAGGCTGCGTTATTATAAAGCCAGATTGATAGGGACGGAGGTCGAGGCTGAGGGGGGAAAAATAAATACATCTACATTATTCTGGAGTGCTGGGAGCGCTGGAGGTTAGGCTGAGCACAGAAAAACAGATGCAGACGCATTATTCTTTAGTCAAAATGAAGTTCTGGAGGTGGAGGTGAAGCTGGAAAAACTGCATGAAGCATTACTCTGTGGTTAAAGTGATAGTGAGAGGTTAAAGCTGCAGCTTTACCTGCATTATTCTCAGGCTGAAGGAGACAGGAAGGCCACAGCTGCTGAATAACAGTTATACTGCAAAAAACATCTAGAAATAAGTCAAAATGTCTTAAATTAAATGTATTTACCATTAATTTGAGTAGGTAAATAAGATTAATTGCCAATGGGATGAGGATATTTACTCTTAAAATAAGATAATTAGATAATATGCACTTGATATATTATTTTAAATGTGAATTGTCTTATTCCATTGGCAGAGTGTCTTGCTTACCCACTAAATTCAAGAAAAAATGCACTTATTTTAAGAAAAAATCGCTGGATTTTGATTTTTTCCAGTGAGAGAGGAATAGCATAAATAGCTTATTATTTTATAAGAATTATATTCGCTTTTTAGAACAGAATCGTTGGATTCAGTTCTTATTTATGCCGGCCATACACAGTAGGATTTTTTTCAATCGTTGCACGCAGCTACGGAAGGGGATTAGGGCCACTGAAAAATGAAGTTAACTGATTTTTTAATTTCATTTCCGTATGAGAAAAAAGTCAGAATTCTGATTTTAATTTCACAATTCTGACAGCTAACAAACATGTTAGCATCCAGCCGTAGCCTTGGATTGCCTTCGACTGTTCTAGTTAAACAGTTCAATTAAAACATATTTTCTTTAATCCAACTGTTTTTAATATTCTTTTTTGTTTATGCATTTTTTTTTCCTACTTGCTTTGATTCTGTTTTATCTTCCTGTATCATGTAAAGCACTTTGCATTGTCTTTGTACTGAATTGTGCTATACAAATAAATTTGCCTTGCCTTGCCTTGCCTTTAGAGACTATCTCTCTTGTTTTAATCACCTTCTGCTCTTCCGTTAATGAAAAAGCATCAGCAGGGGCCCCTCAGGGACGGAAAAAGTCGCCTAATTCCATCATTTTCCACCAATGTGTTCCTGTTCCTCCTAAAATTCACATCTTTGTCAGTGAAGCTGAGTGCTCTGCCTTCATGGCGCCCATCTACATTAAGATCCAACATTCTGAGATTAAAGGTAGATTACCAAGGATGTAAAAAGTTCTCAGCCTCACATGTTTCAGTCTCTCACCTAACCAGTTAGCATCTTAGTGCTAGCAGGTTCCCAATGGGAAATTCCATTGGGACCAAGTAGCACTAAATTGGTGACTTAGAAACGACGCTGTCAAGGAACGCTATGGACAGAGGAAACATGCAAGAGGAGGAGAGTTTAGTGCCGGAGGTCGTGGATGAGTCTCCTCCGTCATCCATTTTTTATTTAGAGGAGGAAAGCGGGGACGAAGATGTTGTGGAAGAGGACGCCAGGGCGGCAGAAGCTTGGTTTGGTGTAGAAGGCTTCCAGCCGTACATGTTTGAGCCCTTGCCTCGCAACGCTGCCAGTTCTGTTAGCTCTACGCCTGCAGAAGACACAGACGTCCATCCCCGTGAACACTGGGACGCAACTCAATGGGAAAGGAAAGGATTCTGATTTCAACCGTTGCGTATATTAGCTGCAACACATGAATCAAGATGCTATGACCGAAAACATTTGATTGACAGATGACCGTTGATATATGATTGGATGAATTTAGGTGTTCAGGCTGACGTAGAACTAACTGGCCTACAGAAGATAACGAAAAAAAAAAACACACCGATTTTAAGAGGATTTTTGGGACAGTATGGTCTGATAAAGACACATACATGTTTAAGCCAGAATGATTTGACATTTAAATGTGACTTCCTTACAACTTTAACCCATTCCCTTGGGGAGCAGTGTGGGGTTAAGGGTCTTACTCAGGGACCCTGAGTGGAGGATCAAATGCACCGCTCTGACCCACTAGGCCAACACTCCCTTATAATCTATAGTTTATATTTCGTAATATAAACTCCTACAATTGACTGGATTACATAAAAACCACACAGAGGACTTTTAAAGAACGCCTTTTATTAAAATCCGCTGGGCTAAAGCGTAATCATCATTGTGATCGTCTCTAAAAGAACCAAGAGTTGAGCTGCTGGTGGATGTCGCTCCGTTAGCGCAGCGCCATCAGCTGCCAGTCAGCACAGCGTCAGAGCCTGAAGCTCAAACAAACGACCACAAACACAAAAGCTTCACCTCAGGCTCTATGGGCCTTAGTTAAAAGGTTAAAGGTCACATTAGAAAAACACTACAGAAGTTCTGCAGGGCTGAAATCAAAGATGGCGGCTTTCGTTTGCAAAGCCGCATCTGAAAGAAGAACCAACTGGAAATATGTCTGTTAGACGGAAGAAGATGTCTGGTCTTCCAGCAGAATGAGTCGACCATGAAGGCCGCTTTAAAACAAACGAGTCCAGGTTAAACAGAACCAATAAAGTTATTTAATCTAAATGTTCAATGTTTTATGAATGAAAAATTTTTATTCACACTTATTTTGATTAGATTAAATAAACTGATGAAACAGAGATGAAATTCAATGACTTTATATCTATAAATGTTCCTTCAGTTAAATCTGACTGCCTGCATCAATAAATGGGTCAAAGAAGTTTTATTAAAAGGTAAAGTTAGTAAAAAAAAATAACCCAGAGAGCTTAAGGATGAGATACATTCTTTATTGTAATTAAAATATTCAATCATCAGCTCGGCTGCACTGCAGGAATGTCACATCAAAAGATTTCCAGACAAATCAACAACTTCATCATCTTTGAAAATATAAAATAAGCTGAAACCTCGCCGACCGTCGCACATCGACGGCTGGAGGAACATTAAAAAAAACTAATCAGATCAAACAGAACAGGGTGGAGATTAAAGATGAGCGTACGGAGGAGGATTAGGAAAAAAAAAAAGTTCACTGATTTTTAAATTTTATTTCAGTTTAATGGGAAAAAAGTCAGAATTCTGAGATTAAAGTCAGAATTCTGACTTTTTTCTCAGAATTCTGACTTTATTCTGACAATAAAAAAAGTCAGAATTCTGAGAAAAAAGTCAGAATTCTGACTTTAATCTCAGAATTCTGAAATTAAAGTCAGAATTCTGACTTTTTTCTCAGAATTCTGACTTTATTCTGACAATAAAAAAGTCAGAATTCTGAGATTAAAGTCAGAATTCTGACTTTTTTCCCATGCTATACTGAAATAAAATTAAAAAAATCAGTTAACTTTTTCTTTTTTCTCAGTGGCCCTAATCCTCTTCCGTATGAGCGGGACAAACACTGAGGATTACATGAAATAATTCACAATCAGAAACAGTTTCTCTTTCAGTTAGAGATGAAAACACTCCCAGGTTTCCCCCAAAACAGATTCAGATACATATATTCAGATTTATGAAATGTGCTTAAAAAGAAATCAATAAATAAATCAAACAAATTTCAGTATTTGCAACATAACATGTAAAACTGCTGAGTCAGAGATGAACCATCATAAAACACTTCAGCTGATGGGGGGGGGGGGGGGGGGGGGGAGGGGCAGCATTTAGGGACGGACAAACATTCAGCTGACAAATTCATCATTTCATGTCATTAAAACAGAAAAACCCATGAGAATAAGAGCAGCCTGCAGCATCATCCCCTGATTCACAGATTAAACTGGTTCAGTTTATTCATTTAAAAGATCATGCAAAATAAAAACAGCATAACATATTAGAAATCACTGCCTTTTATCTAAATCTCACTTCTGTCTTCTTTTATTCCTGCCTAAAATTCTTTTGGTTTCTGAAGTGCAGAAAAAAAACGTTTAGAAAATGCATTCACAGATTTCCAAGATGTACGTAACACTGAGTGCGTAGTTTGCACTTATAAAGCCACTTTTTATGCAAAAGTTCAGTAACTTCATGTTTGAATCAAGTGTTTTAATTAAATCTGCAGAACAGAACCAGACGTTGGACTCAAATGAAACTGTTGCCTTCACTTTCGATCATACAGCAATGAAAAACAAAACAGCTCTTATTGTGAAAGGAGTGACAGGAAGTAATGGGCGGTACGCAGGATGTGAGAAATGTCTGATGAGAAAAATGGTTAAAAAAGTGGTGATTTTTCCTCGTTCGGTTTCTTTCGAGGGTTCGAAATGTTTTGTGGTTTTTCTGCGGAAACTAAACAACAAAAAAGTCAAAGTTGATAAACAACCAATCAGAAATCAGAGCAACTCTGTTACCGGGTAGGAAATGTTGCAGTGAAGTTCAAGGATTGTGCAGCTCTCTGGACAGTTCCAGAAAATCCTGATTCAAACTTCTGGATTCTTCTGCTGACAAGGCTTATGGTTAATGTAGTTTTTAAAATTATGTACGGAAGCTCATTGTAGCCAAAAAAAACGGATTTTTCTTTTCTTCTTAATTATTCAGGTTTTTATTTTTTGACATTTCTGAAGTCGTGGTAAAGAGAAATGTTAATTTTTTTCTAATAATTGCAGAATTTTTTTAAATTCAAAGGTGAAACTGACAAATAATGAACAGCATTTTCCAACTGTTTTTTTTTTTTACTACATCTTGATCCTAGAACATCTTTATTTTCACAGTTTGCACAGCTGTTCAATGGGATTCTTAGTGAATTTTTATATTAAAATAAACTGAAATCAGGAAGCAATACTGTATGACGTGAACATTAAATGGACCAAATTTGTTTTTCAAGATGTTTTTTTCATTTTTGAAGGTCTGAATATTTGGCCTCATGTCCTATTTAGCCCATTAGAAATTACTTTTTGGAAAAAAAAAAATTAAATATTTTTACGCTTTTTTTTCTCAGAATCATATTAAAAAAAATCTAAATTTTTCTATTTGTTGATTTTTAATTTTATTTCCTCCTTCATTCTTTTTCTGCTTTTTTGGGTATAATGTGCTTCCATAGATCCAGACACTTATTTCTTCTCTTTTCCACACCATTAAAAAGGATATTTTAAAACAGATGTAGAGATCAAACGCCCCCTGGTGTCCGTTGATGGAATTAATCAATGAAAAACTGGATGTTTGAGAGATTAAATCTGGGTTTGAAAAGTTTACTAGATTTTATTTCCAGTTTTGCAATAGTTTTCAGTCTAGAATGTAAGTTCAGATCAGCTGAAAGAAAACCACAAACTTTGTTTCTTTAATTGCAAGAAGATACTTTGATTATCTGTCTCACTCCTCATCTTTGCTTCATGGAGAGGTGCATCATGGGTAGTGTAGTTTCTCCGTGGTGTCTATGAGATGGCCTTGGCTTCAGGCAGGAAGGCCTCCCAGTATTTAATGAGCTGCAGGTCAAAAAAGAGAAAACTGATCAGTTTCAGATAGTTTACAGATTTAGCTGCAAAAATTAACCTAAATAATTTTTATTTTTATTTTAAGTATTGAACCATTTTAAAGCTTTGATTTATTTGAATAATATAAAGCAAATCTTTTACCTGCTGTTGTGTTTGAACCAGCGACTCCAGGTATTTAACGATGATCATTTTAAAATCCTTCACTCTCTCTTTCTATAGAAAAACAAAAACCCATTCAGAATAACAAGCAGAAACTTTTCCAGGTTTAAAATTCTCAGTTTTTTTTTCTTTCTCACCTCAAACCTGCCGACTTCTTTGCGGATGGTTTTGGAGATTTGCTCAAAGTCTCGCTCCCCCTGCTGGACTTTTCCCTCCAGCTAGAAAACAAAAGAGGAAACATTCAGCGTTCGCCAACCTGTAAACTAGAAATGTTGAGATTTTACAGCCTTAGAGGGAAAACATGTCTGATGATCCACAACCGACCTTAATCTGTGAATTAGTTTAGACTTCTATGTAGATAACTATCAGACAGAAATGTTTAAAAGACGTTAGAAACCATGAATTAAACTCTAAAAGGCAGGAAAATTATTTACTCCTCAATATCCTGTAAACTTTGATGAAAGACATCCTTCATTTATAGATAAACTTAAAAACTTAAGTCTGATTTCCTGAAGTTAATATTCAAGTTGAACAGTCATTGGACCAATCCAATTCGAGATAAAAGCAGAGGGCGGGATGTGATCGGACCACTGAAGGCAACCAATCAGAGCAGAGTGGGATAATTGGAAATAGTCTATAAACAAAACTGAACGATTGTTGTTCTCTACTTCAAAAAACACTTTAGATTTTAAAATGAAAAAATTTTCTATTATTTTTTCTATATTCTTTTATTCAAAAAGTCAATGTTTACCATGGATGCATAAAAACCTCATTTTAGTGTTAAATTCTGTTTAAAATAACAGATTATAATTAAAAGTCTCTGGATCTTTACTGGTTGAAGAGTTTTTTTTGTTCTCACCCCGCTGATTTTTAATTGGTTACCCTTGATCTAAACGGAAAATAAAAACGGTTTCCTAAATAATTCACCGATTTGAGATGGAGTTTAAGGTTTTAATGTTTTACGTTTAAGTTTAAAAGCTAAATAAAAAGGTTAGTGCAACACTGGGAAGAAAAGGCTTCAAATTTCCTTTTTTTTCCTTCAGATTTTAGTGAAAGTCGTAATTCCGATAAAAATGGTCATACGCCATTAAAATTCACAATTTTAGTGTAAAAGGAAAAAAATCTGAGATGAAAAAATTCAAAATATAAACAAAAGAAGTAAGAATTTGGTTAAAATCTGAAATAACATTTAAACAAACAGTTTCACACCAAAGAAAAGATTTTGAGTTTTGAGACTAAAATCAAACTTCTGATTAAAACTGAATAAATTTTTTTTTTTAATAGTTTCTTTAAAAGTCAGAATTTTGAAGAAAAAGTCAGGAAAAAAAGTTTCAAATTTGTGATTTCCCGATTTCACGTTTCATTTCCAATACGATACAGATATCAGAGCTTAGACTGTGACCTGATACGGTTTGAATCATACATTATTTTATTACTGATTCTGTTATTCAAACAAACAACGATATCAGAATAACTGACCCATAAATTATTAAGCAATGCGTCACACAAACTTTAAACAGCAGGGTGGCATTTCTATCGGCTGGCTTTTATCCGAGATTAAACATGAGGGTTTTTAGCTTTTGGTCGTTATTGGAGCGATTTCCATGATCAAAATCAGATAGAAATATCCCGAATAAAAATCAGAATTTATAGAAAGAAAAATGTTTGAAATTCAGAGAAAAGATTTAGAGTTCTGAGACTGAAATCTAAAATTTTGTTAAAAAAAACTAAATTCTGAGACAAAAAATTATACTCTGGGATTTTTATCTCAGAAATCTGAGAAAAAGGAAACCTTACACAAAACAATTTGTCGAGAAAAGAAAACATGTATTGTTTTTGCAGCGACGCTAATCTTCTCCCATAATTCAGCTGATGAATGTGATGGAAGATGGTTTATGAAAAAACAACAAAATATAAGAAAAAAACTAAATATGCTGAATTAAAATCTGCTAAACGTGAACTAAAGGAGGCAACGAGGCGTGAAGCAGCAGACAGACAGACAGACAGACAGACAGGCGGGCAGGCAGCTCCTACCTCCTCAATCTCCTGGTGGTGGGAAGGCATGGCGAGGGAAATGCAACAAAATTTAAAACAAACTCAGAGCTTCCAAAAGCAAAGAGATGAGCAAACAGCGAGCAAAACTAAATCTGACCAGGGAGGAGTTTCTGAAACGTTTTTTTTTTTAAACAAACAAGTTTTACTCCTTTAAAGGAATTCATGATATTAAATAAAGTTTTTAGGAGGAGGTCAGAAAAATGAAAATATTTTGCAAATATGCCTCATTTTTTTGCTCAAAATGAAAGAGGAATGACGACCCGCTGAACCATCAGGACAGGTTGGTAACGATGTGTAAAGATAAAGAGGATTCTCTCATATGAGAGGAACTTATTCACCGACGGATCCTTTCACAGTCTGGTTCAGTTTGTCGACACTTTTCCAGGATTATCAGAGCAAACAGCTGGACTGATGAGAGCGAACAAAGGTTCTTCATCATTTGACTTTATAAACATCTCAGCTTCTTTAGCAGCGGCAGTAACGTTACAGACCCGATGCGTTGGAACCTGTGTCGTCTATTAATCATAATATCAAAATAAAGGCTGTTTGCTTCCTTTCACTGGAAAAAATCGAAATCTAGATAAGTAATTTTTCTTAAAATAAGTGCATTTGGTCTTGGATTGAGGAAATAAAAGAGACATTTTGCCAATGGAACAAGACAATTTACATTTAAAATAAGAAAACACAATTGCATTGTCTTATTTCAAGTGCATTTTATCCAATTATTTTATTTTAAGAGTAAAAATACTCATTCCATTGGCAAAATATCTCATTTACCTGCTCAAATTACGTGTAAATAAACTTAATCTCAGAAATGTTTACTTATTTCTAGATCATTTTTCCAGTGTTTGCAGAGGTCTGTGATTCTTTGGACCCTCCAGATCGACTCGGTCTGAAATAATCTGCTCCAAACTGACTGAGAAGTTGTTTAAAGTTTTAAAACAGTTAGTTTTTTTCATTCAACGCTTCGTTTTTATGAAGCCAAACAGCCGTTTGTCGTTTGGCGGTTCTTCGTCTTTAATCTAGATCTAGAAAGATGCCTTTTATCTGGGTCATCGTTGGTTTAACTTTTCACTGATCTGATTTTACTCCTTTCCAACTCCCTCCTCGGTCTGACACCTTTGAAGCTTTCGGACGACCAAAATAAAATGAAAGCGGCAAATTAATGCATGGTTACAAGCACTGTGTCTTTACTCATTTAAAAAAGTCATCCAGACAGAATAAATTGATAATTTTATTGTTAAAATGTCTGTTTGAATCTAAAACATCAGCGACTTTAAACCGATTCATTTGTGAGCAGCAGATTCAGAGCAGACTGTAGTTTGTGTTTGGTGCCTACAGGGGGCAGCGTGGGCTAAAGCTCTAATTTAGACTGAAGGAACCTTCATCACAGAGAGGTTTGATACTGATGATGATGATGATGATTAAAAACCCAACGGAAACCAAACCTGAATATATTATGTTTTTATTCAGTCTTAAAAAGAAAAATAATTATTGTTACATTTCTGTGTTTTAATGAATAAAAAATAAAATAAACTTCATAATAGTAATGGAAATATATTAATGACCTTTAATATGATGACTTCAGAACAGGTTTCTTCCTGTTCTTATCAGCGGATCTTTTTCCAGCAGCAACAAGTTAAAATCTCCTCCTGTTCTCAGAAAAATCCGCCCCGTGTTTCCTGTCAGAGCCTGAACCAAAACCCGACTCCTGACAGGAAGCTCCAAATAAATGTTGGTTGTAACTCTACTGCGATGGATCCTCGCCTGCAGCTTCTGACAGCCTCCTCCCCCCCTCCCCCCCTCCCCCCTCCAAAAACCCGGCTCCTGACAGCCGCTCGCCTCGGCCGCCCAGGCCCCCGACCGCGCAGGCCCTCCGTGTGCGTGCGTGGATCCTGACAGATGAATTTCTGCTGTGACGGCTTCAACAGAAGCTCTAATAAAGTACTTTTTGACTCTCCTGTTTGTCGTGGCGAGTTGGGCTGAAGTCTGCAGGAAAAGAAGTTTTCGGATGGATGAGCCGAGTTTATTTCAGCAGCAGAACCGCAGACTGTGAAACATGAGGGATTCTCTCAGCGCCCAGTTTATTTCACTGGGAGAGCAGCTTCCTCTGTGATCAGATGTCAGAGCGAAGCCACTCAGGGTCCCTTTAATGGGTTAAATACCTGAATCCTAATATGAGCTTTACTCTGTCTCAGATTCAGCCTTTACCACAGCTTCATTATGTTTAGATCACCTTAATATTCTGCAGCACATCGTTCAGGGTTTAAACTGAGCAGAACGAGAATAAAGAAAAACTTCTCAGCTAATTGTTGAGGAAATGGTGGCTGGTTTGTGGAAAATATTCAGCCCAGTCTAAATAAGCTGAAGGATGACTGCAGCCTGAGAGACAGAAGATGACCCACATGAACAACCTGCAGGACCAGACCAGACCAGGATCCAATCAATATCAGTTATGATCCAGAACTGGATCCAGATCTGGAACCACATATGATCCAGATCTACATCTAGGCATGACCTAGAACTGGATGAAAAAAGTTAACATTTTGTAATTCCTTGTGGTTTGAATTCAATTTGAGGCGTTAATTAAATTGTTCTTTATTTCAGTGTCTAAGTTGTCTAAGAAATATTCCCACCCCTGACAGATTCAGGCTGTTAATGATTCTCCTAATGGAGCTCCTTTATTTTGGAGCGGTCCAATCAGAGTCCTGACATTAATCTGAAAGAGTCCATGGAGGGAGCTAAAGATTCGGGTGATGGTCAGGAGACCTACCAAACACAAAGACTTAAAGCTCATCACTAACTACCAGAGAAAAGAAACAAGCAGCTGCTCAGCGGGTTTAGGAGGAGTTTGATTTTATTGAATTTAATGATTTTTATTGATTTTTTTTAATTGGACATACCTGAGGTTCCTTCAGCTGCTGCCTTATTCACATCTCTCCTCATCGGATGTTAAACTAAGAACCCGATGCCTCAGAGAAAAGACGCTATCAAGGATTTTTCGTCCTATTAGCACCGAGTTTGAAGTTTGTTTTTAGTGATGAACCTGGTTCTGTTCAAGGTTTGGATGGAAAACGTGAAGATATGACAGAAACTTTGATTACAGCTGAACTCAAAGATGAATAATCTCTCATAAAATATCTAAAGAAATTTCTTAGAATCAATTCCCTGATATTAAAAACGGAGCTGAAATCAAAATGATATTTAGACCCGGTAAAGTCCAATTATCTGTGTCATCTTTTTAGCTAACCTTTAGGACTTTAGGTCAGGATGTAGACGACCAGCCTGGACTAGTTTCAATTCTTTGCTCTTATTGTTGCAGAGTTAGAAATAATCTCTGCTTCCATCCGAACCCGTTTGGTTCTGGGAATGTACCGAGCTGCGCTCTCACCTCCTTGATCTCATCTTTGGCCTGCTGCAGCTTGTCCGGTTTGTTGGTGAACTGCAGCTTGGCTTCAGCTTCTCGTTTCTTCTGCAGCAGCATCTGGCTGTCCTGCCACTTCTGCCACGTCTTCATCCGCTGGTCAAACACTCCCTGGACACAAACACAGCCGGGTCCAAAGTCAGGATCACAGAGATAAAAACGGAAACAGTTTTCTTTTCTGGGAGGATTTCTGCGTCATCATTCCAAACTTTTCCAGGCTGGATGTCTGTGACGGTTTGAGAAAGAGTATGATAATAAGATTGAGTGGGCTCTGAGTTCTGTAGAAGTTTTAGGCCATTTAGGCCCCGTCCACACGAAGTCAAAACGAACACGAAACGCTATTATTTTCCAGAAGGTTTTTCGTAAAGAAGGAGACGTAAAATAAATGTGATCGACCACACGAATGCATGAAAACGCTGCAAAATGTATGCAAGGCCTGTAAGTGGCGCTGTGGTGCCAAAGCAAAAATAGGCGAACACAGGCAACGAAATGGTGGGCATGCGCAGTAATATTTATACAACAACCAAACCGGAAACCCGGAAAATGGCCCTGCTGGTCCATTTTCGTGGTTCAGTCAAATTCAGGTGCTGAACTATGTGGTCGATATTGCTCTGTTCTTCCTGGAGATATTCCAGAAGAAGAAGATTCTGTTGTAAGCCCGACAGCAGGGTGAGTAGCATGAGCAGCAACCATTCAACACAGTACGGCGCCATTGTTGTTGTGATACTGTGTCGCGCATGCGTGTTTAGAGGCGACGCTGTGACGCATGTGTGTAAGAAAAAAAATGCGGTTAGAGCTTAAAGATGGAAACGCGAAAACGGCGTTTCGAAATCTTCCCACTCTGAAGGCTGAATAAAAAAAAGATCATTTACAGACCCCCGAAACGCCGGCTTCGTATGGATGAGAGGCTGGTTTGGTGAAAAATTTGTGCGTTTAGGCCAGGGTTCGGCTTCGTGTGGACGGGGCCTAAGTCTCATTTCTCTCACTCCTGAGAACACTCCAGTAAGTTCCCTCTACAATGAAGTCCTCTCAAAGTGAGGGAAATGCAAGTGAAGATTCCCCCTAAGAGATGGGACACTGCTAGTTGCAAAATTACAGCCCAGCCCAGTAGATGGTGGTAATGCCCTAGACATGACGTGTTCACTTGCGTCATGCATAAACTCAGCGTGAGTCACAACCGTCTGTGTGTTTTTGTTCCGGGTTCTGTCCATCAGCTGCCCCGGGAAGCGCCGGCCAAAATCGGATTCCCTCAATCGGAGCAACTGTGAGCTAGATCCCACAGACTCTGCAGAGCTTAAATATCCAATATCCAACTTCTAACCAACTTCACTGCAGTCATAATCATCCTACTTTACATTTTTTCTTAAATGTAAATAAAAAAAACTCGCTAGATTTCTGTATTACGAAAAATAGCAATTTTGCAATATTGATGTTCTAACACGACGGCAGAGAACTCAGTTGTATTTATGTCTAAGATATTCTGAAATATTTTTTTCTAAATGTGTGGTTAATTGTAAAAACATACTCTTTTCCACAGATGGAAGCCATTTCTCCCTTCGCTGAATGATTTACAGAGTATTCAGGGACACCACTGCGTTCCATGTCAGCTCTTGACCACCCTCAGTCTGAAGGGGTAATTTTAAGGGTTGAAAGGCACTTCCCCCTTGCTCTTGTAACTATTGGGTCACACTACTCTTACACATGAACGTGAAAAACCGGGGGCGACGGCCCAAAATGAGTGCAAGTGAAAGAAATGGGACTGGGCCTTAATCCAACATGGTGGCTGTTTTTTTCTGTTGGTTCCTCGTCCGTCTCTGCAGTCGTACCTTGACGGCGCCGATCAGTCGGACGTAGTCTCCCAGCAGCTCAGAGAAGAGGTAGAGGTCGGCGTTGGCCTGGTCCTGGTGCAGCTGGTCGATCTTCTCCTCCACCTCAGCCAGCTGGGACAAAGCTCGGGACAGCGCTGTGTGGTCCTCGCTGTTCCCCAACATGGCCGCTGACTTGGCGAACTGCGCCGTGTTTACGGACAGCTCTGGGGACCAGAAAGGCAAAGAACCTAAATAGGTCTGTGCAAAGTTCACTACATAACAGGCTGAACCTCCTAGAAAGCCTGGAGAACCAGCGATCGAGGCCTACTGGAAAGATTAGAGGAAAGTCTGCGTGTTTGGAGGGAATAGAAGGAAATGGATCCAAACTCCAACAGTTCTTCAGTGATAGTGGCGTCTAAGAGTGTCATGTTTCAGATAATTACGTTTAATGGCGAGAGTATTAAATACAGGTATGAACTTTTTTGACTGAAAAACTAAAAGAAAAGTGTTTAAAAATCTATACCAACAGTAGTCAGGAGTCAATTATATTTTATTTATCCAAAAGAATAAAATAAATGTACAATAGCAATGAGAACTTTTATTTCCATAAGGTTTGAAATAAAATAATTTCTTGAAGAATATTTAAAGATTTGTTGGGTTTGACCTGCTTCTTGTACATAATGTAAAAACGGAGGCATCCTGCCCCTGCTGTGCGGCGCCTCCTTAATTTGGTTGAAGTTTAAACAAAGTTTGCTTTAAAACAAAAAACACTGCAGAGACATTTCCTGGAAATCTAACATTTTTTTAGCTTCAAATATTACATCTTCAGTGTGGAAGTTACTGAAGGAAGAAAACAATAACAGTGATCTTCAGTTTCACAAGCTTTATTTTCCCTTAGGTTCCACTTTAATCTAAATTTAGAGATTTTGAATAGGAATATTTTTCATAAATGTAAGCGGAGAATTAGAGCGATACATGAAGCTGTTGGAAAAAGGTGTGTATATTTAATTCTCGCTGTAGAAGAGAGTCAGCAGGTGACAGGAAGCGGCAAAGATCTTCATCTTTCTTCATGTTCTAAAAACCTCAGATGTTTAAAAACCTCTACGGGCTAACGTTAGCTCGTCTGCGGTAGCCAGTACTAACGTTAGACCGTCTGCCGCAGACAAGCTAACGTTAGCCCTGGCTACCGCAGACGGTCTAACGTTAGTACTGGCTGCCGCAGACGAGCTAACATTAGCTCCGGCTGCCGCAGACGGTCTAACGTTAGTACTGGCTGCCGCAGACGGGCTAACGTTAGCCCTGGCTGCCGCAGACGGTCTAACATTAGTACTGGCTGCCGCAGACGGGCTAACGTTAGCCCTGGCTGCCGCAGATGAGCTAACGTTAGTTCCTGCTGCCGCAGACGCAGATGCTGCCGCAGATGGTCTAACGTTAGTACTGGCTGCCGCAGACAGTTTAACGTTAGCCCTGGCTGCCTTTACCCTCGGAGGTGCGCTGGTTTCCGCGGTCCTCTTAACTTCGGGAATTATTTTTAGATTACGCACTAAATCAGTAAATGGTCCATATTGAAGCTTAAAGTATAATATTCTCACCTCAAATGATCTTAAAACATACTTTTATAGAACAGTTACAGAAAAGAGAACTTTTAACTTAATACTCTGCGCTCTGTGAACGCTAACCTGGAAGCTGCTGCTGCCGCAGTGCATTCTGGGACAGCTGTTAATCTCAAGAACATCAAGTCTGCTCTGATGCATGCTGGGTAAAGAGGGAGGGGCCAGAACAACTTCCGGGGACTTTGTTCGTTCTCGCTCTGTTCTTGTGAATTGGAACAGCACCAGGGCTGAGGCCGTCTCACGAGCACACAAGAACGCACAAGTACACAGATTGAGAATTGGGCAAAATTATCCCGATTAGGGATGCACGATATTGGGATTTTGGTCGATATCCGATATGCCGACATTTTAAAACTCATGTAGCCGATAACCGATATCGATACTGATGTTAAAAATAAGTAGTCATTGAAAATAGCAGTTTTGTTATCCATTTCTGACACTTTGAAAAATAATATACTCAAATATATTTTCATATGCTGATATCAAATTGATTTTTAAAAACGCGGTATCGATCTATTTTACTTTCAAAATCTCGTGAAATTTCATCGTTCTGTTACAAACTCTCGTGATATTTTGCAAATTCTTGTGAGATTTTGTTAGTAAAATAGATCGATACCGCGTCAATATATCAACATATAAAAATATGGCAAAATTTCGTGAATTTTCGGGGGATTTCGTAGCATAACGATGACATATAGCAATATTTCATTAGTAAAAGAGATTGATATGGTGTTTTTAAATGGCAATATATCAGCATATGAAGATATTGTGATATTTTAATGTATCAATATTTTTTCCCTTGTCTTTAGAAGTTTTTAAGTCTGTAAAAAAGAAGTTTTTGAGGAAGAAGAAGAAGTAGTTTTATTTTTTTTTTTTTAGACTTTAGAAACTCAGAAGCTGATCAAATATCGGGTGAAATATCGGTGGGGTGGCCGATGTCCGATATTCAGTTTTAAGGCCGATACCGATAGGGGGCCGATGCTTTTATTGTGGTAACAGGAAGTGTACCTTTCCTGTGGCAGACCAAAGACTCCACACTGGCATGGAGTTTCTTCAGCTGGATGTCCAGGTTCTCAAAGTGCTGCTGCTTCTCCTCGAACCACTGATGGAGAAACAGAGTCTGATGAAGACTTTAATTAACTTTCATTCATTTTCATTTCCTCTGCATGTCTTTCCCTCATCTTTTATTTCCTCTAATCTTCTTCAGTCTCTTCAGTAGAATCATGATCTTCACTGATTTTCTCTCCTTTATGCTCCTCCTCTTTACCTTCCCTCATTCTTTATTGTGTCACAGCTTCATTTCTCATTTTTCCTGCTTTTTTTCTTTCTATCTAACCTTCTACTCTTCCTTTCCTTCCTCCCATTCCCCTGACTCCTCTTTTATCTCCCTTTCTTTTCTCTGTGGGTTCATCCCTCTGTTTTCTTTCACTCACGGCGTCTGACTCGTTCATCTTGATGGTCATCTTGTTGACGGCGTCGGCGGCTTTGTTGACCATCCTCAGGATCCCGGCGCTGCTCAGCGCCTGGGTGTTAACGGCCCGCGGCAGCTGCACAGCAAACACAGACAGGAGTTAATCTGCTTCCTTTAATTAGCCGATTTTTCTTGTCTTTCATGTAGTTATTGTTCCTTCTGTCCTTTATGGTCACCCATTTTATTTTATTTGCTCCACTTTGTTTCTGAAGCAACTTTAGCAGCGGATGAGTCTGGAAACAGGCTCATTTTTCTTCATTTTGGGAAAGTTTTACCTTTTCTCTCTGCCTCCCCCCGCCCTGTTCAGATCTCATTTAGCGGGAGCGGCGGCGGCGAGGGGCTAGCTGAGTCCCCGGGGCCCTCGGTGAAGGAGGGACGAGGCTAAATGACTGGACGGGGGGTAAAGTAGCTTTAAATTGCACCCCCCTCCCCGGCTTGTTGTTTCATTAAACGAACAGGACGGAGCGACATGCTCAGCTTCCTGGCGATTCATCTGCTGGAGCTGTTGACACGTAGGCATTTATTGGGTCCAGAACAATCCCAGCCACAGTTAGGGCGATGGGCCGCCAGGAATGGGTTTGGGGGGGGGGCGATCGGGCGGACACGACAGGACGAAATGTTATAGAGGATTAAATCTGAGTGGAAATAAATAGAAGGAACGGAAAACGTCAGCAGCCCTTAAACCCCCTGCTGGTTTTCAGAGGATCTCTGGTTTGACCTTGTTGGGAAAAAGAAACAAAGACGTCTGAGTTTTCAGACTTTTCTCAGACAGAAGTGTTATTTATCTTTGACTGGAGAAAAACAAAATCCACTATACTAACATTGGTGTCAAATTTTCTGATTTAAGAGAAAATATGTCTATTTGCTGAAGGAAAAAAACATTAAAACCCTTTGATCAAATTAAATAATTTCAGGCAAATAAGTGTTAATGCTGCCGATTGTTTGCATTTATAAATAAATTATGACAACAGACATTGAACATATGTCTGGTTTAAAAGTAGAATTATAAAATAATGATGTTATACATGAAGGAATTTTCCCTTTTTAGATGATAAATTTAAAAAAGTCCTTAAAGTCGCTTTCCTCCTCTAAATAAAAAATGGATGACGGAGGAGACTCATCCACGACCTCCGACACTAAACTCTCCTCCTCTTGCATGTTTCCTCTGTCCATAGCGTTCCTTGACAGCGTCGTTTCTAAGTCACCAATTTAGTGCTACTTGGTCCCAATGTAATTTCCCATTGGGAACCTGCTAGCACTAAGTTGCTAACTGGTTAGCAAGATGCTTCCGACAAACCGGCCACAACCAAACTAGCTTGTGAACCTTCCGCCACAACAATCCCGCCGCCTTGATAAACAACCAATCACATTCACTTTGTATGTTAAAGTCGGGCACCACTCGGGAGAATTCGGAAATGCAACGGTTGGAACGGCCGCTTCACTACGAGTCAAAGACTCCGAGTTACTGGTTGCCGTGGTGATTGCCGCCTTTTCTAAACGTTAGGCATTGTTTAGGTTCTTTACATGCTGAACCATCAGCTGATCGATGTTTTTGTTTGAAATGCTGATTTGAAATTTTTTTTGTTTTTCTTTCCTCTTCCACTGCAGGGACATCAAGACTTTATGAGTATAATAAATAAAATCTAACGGATTTAAGATCAGTCTAATCCGTCATTTGTTTTGGTGGTTGAGGAGAAAATAGGTCAGAAAGATTCAGAAAACACACAATTAAATAAAGATTTATCCAAAACCACAGAGTAACGGGATGCAGGAAGAAACCAACTGTGACAAGTCGGCAGAGGAAGGGGTGGGGGGGTGTGAGAACGGACCAATCAGAGACACAGGGACCACGATTTACATCAGATGAGCGACAAGCATCCCTTACTGAATGATAACCTCTTTAATTGTTCACAGAGGTTTATGAATCAGCTCCAAAGTTAGCTGCTCTAAATGTTGCATTTTGGCGCCAGTTCAAAGGTCAGCGATAAAAAACTATTTTCCCAGAGGAACCAATAAAATAGCAGCTAATCGGTCTGATTTATTTGTGATTAAACAAAGAGAAAATTTTACTTTTTTTTTTAAGCTCACCTAAAGTTTTGTTCCTAAATAAAACATTAAAAACAGAAAAAAGTATTTTAGGTGAACCTAGGCGACACCTTAGACTGTATTTATCAGTATCTTTACTGGAAGACTGTTAGACTGAATCAGTTAAAGCAGATTTTATCCACAATAATTACACTTCTTTAACAGTTTAGAACAAAGTCCTTCTTAACCCTATAATGCCAAATGTATCATATTTGATACATAAGGTTTCTGAAATGTTTTGCGTCTGACACCTTTTGCATAATTTAATGGTAAAAACTTTGCTCAAAATCCTTTTGTACACAATCAGATATACCTGATAACAGAGGGCAGAAGACTACACAAAAAATAATCTTGACTTATCACATAGTAATAAATTATTAATATCAAAAATGTATTTCTGTTTTTTTCTTTTTACATATTTTGTTAAAAGGGCAAATAAGGAATTCAAACAAAAAAAAGTAATTTTCTGTTTTGTTTTATTCTTGGATCGGGCTTTAAAGGGTTAAGTAAAGTGACAAAAGCTTTTATAACCAAAGTCACACATGAACATAGCGACACCAGAGGGCTTCTGTAAAAGATGCCTTTTAAGTTGTTTGAAAGGTATGAACCTCTGGTTTCCAAGGATACCAGCTATGAGGGGCGGAGCAAGAACGTGTTTCCTGGAGCTTTTTCCAAGAAGAGTCTGCCATGTTTGACATAACTAATTAAAGACTAATGTTTATATTTTAGGGAATTCTTTTATGAACATTGAAACCTTCTCTAAGTGATTATGAAAAAAACAGCAACAGAGAAGAAGGCAATGAACTGTAATTGATGAACATTATCGCCCTCTAGTGCGGGCTGTGGGTCCTCCAGCAGAGAGACCAAATAGAAGCAAATAAAATCCTCTCTTTGATGTAGAAATTGGAGATATTAAGATACAAATCACAGACTCACACAGAAAAAAAAGTGAATAAAATAAAAAATTTGAAATAAGATATGTCTAAATAAATCTGTCCAAGGACGTTTTTCCTACTGCTTTAGAGTTTAAAGATACAAATCCAAACAGTTTGTTTTTTACTGGGTTTAATAAAAACAAAAACATAAATTCACTGATTTGATTGGATTTTACTATCATCATTTATCATTTATTCTTTGGGTTTTTAAATCAAATCTTAGTTAAACTGTTTGCAGTGTGTTTATAGCCACTTTATTTACATAACCTGCCCCAAAGTTTGAATTTATTTAAATTATTGCATTTTGGTTTTCTAGGTTTTTTTTTTTTTTAGATGTTGAGTTAAAAACCAACCAACCGTCTTTGAATCCTTAAAGTTTTTTAATGCACATTTTTGCTTTAGATCAATTTTTAACCATCTAGACGGGTGTTTCTAGGTTATTCTACCATTACTGGATAAAAGCATTCGATTTGCAGTTAAGGCAAAAAATTCCAGTTTGTGAAAAGTTAAGGCTGTTTGCAGGTGTTGATTTTCTGCAGTGGAGCACATCCTGCAGCAATTCCTAAATATCAATGCAGTTATTTTCTTTTATATGACAAAAAGGTTTCCGATGAGCTGTTAAAGGTGCATGCATTGAAGCAGGACCGGACAGAACCCGGGATAATGAGCGGGTAGGAGGAAAAGCTCCTGGTCTCGTTTACCTCGGAGCTCTCCAGGAACTGCAGGACGTCGGGATCCTTCAGCAGGATGGGATGCTTGACTGTTCTCATCAGATACCTGGAGCAGAGAAGCAACGCTGATCAGGTTCACCTTCAGGGCAGCTCTGCTCATGACTAAGAGAAGCGTCTAGGCCGTTAATGTAGGGCAGCTTCCTGTTTGACATGCTTCACTGGTGCCAAAAGTCTAACTTTACTTTTAAGCTATTTTACAAGTGTAAAAATCTACGTGGAGAGCTGGGAGTCCAACCCAGAGAAACAATAGAGATAAATCCTAAATCTGTATCCACAGTTCATTGTAAAAAGAAAAAAAAAATGTTTTCTAAATGTCCAGGAGTGAAGATTTTTGTCCTCATTAGGCGTTTCTGAGCGCGTTTGTCCATCAGCATGTAGTTCTGTCACTCTGAGCTCCATCAGCTGTCAGACTGACCTTCCTGCCAATCAAACAACATCAATAAAGGCCAAAAGAAGGTCAGCCCGCCCCCCCTCCTCTGTATTCTACATACTAACACCAGGATGTGTGCTGTGATAATGATGGATCTAATATTTGTAGCTTAACCTTTTAGCAGTTCTGATCATGTTTAAGTAATTAAGTTATTTTAACTCTGGTTTTAATACGTCGTTTAAAAAAAGAAAGATATTTTCTATTTCAGTTTGCCAACCATGCCTCAAATTGTGCGATATGCTAACTGTGTTAGCATTAATAGGCTGCTAGTTTTGGTCAGTATCATCTAGTGCTGCTACAAAAGTACTAATATCTAGTTAATCTGAGTTTCCCAGAGATACTGATGGTTAAAATATAACCGTTCTCTCCATAATCGGCTGAAGTTAGCTCCTGATTACAGCTAATAAATATACTATAAGCAATGCTATTAGCCGTTAGCAGAAACCAGCAGCTCTCACATTTTAGGGGTTAGGTGTTCATTTAGCTGAAAATAACACAATTAAACATGTTTAAAATTTGGTAAAACCGTTCAGAAATAGTTATTCTTTAAAAAAAGCAAAGTTAAAAAGTTAATAAGCCTAGTTAACAATTATATTTACGGTAGGTTTATAAACTAAAAAATGTAAGTGCCAGTATCAGCATAAGGTCTTCAACAGGGGGTTCGCAACCCCTAGGGGCTCCATGGCGGTACTGCATGGGGGCTGCGAAAATTTTGCTTAATTAGACTTTTTTTTTAATATTCCCTCCCTGCAATTTTTCCCACTAATTGAAATGTCTTTAAATCCACATTAACATGAATTCCACAGACTGTAGTAAGCAGATAAATGGAGGCAGAAGATGTCTTTCAGTCATCAATGCTCACATTCAGAGACACACAGGAGCTCTTTCAAGCTGGGCACCGTTTCATTCACAACACCTGTCCCATCAACCAGGAATCAGAAATACTTTAATAATCCCAGGGAGGGATTACTTTAGTTACATTACTCCATCTGTAATAGATGGACTATAGGACCAGTTTGATAGAACACAATAACTATAATCAGGGGGTCCCCGCTCCATCTCCTTGGCCTGGAAAACATTGAAGACCCCTGATCTAAAGTTATGTTGTACCAAAAAAATGTGTTTATTTCACTCTCAGAGTATTTTTCATGAATTTCTTATAGAAGCACTTTTGTTATTTTTCTTTATATACACTGGCAAGTTGGCGTTTCTTGTTATTACATTATGGAAGAAAAACAGTCTCATTGGAATCTGCCAAATTTTAAACACTGAATTTTTTTAGACATTGAATTCCTTACACTCAATTTTTATCTGGCAAAAATTCACCAGATAAAAATTCAGCTGCAAAAATTCAGCCGCAAATGTGTTGACCTTTTGGTGAACTCAAGCCAAAGCAATCTACACTCGATAGAGTCGAGCAGCTTCTAGCCAATGAAATTAGCTCATTTGGTCAGCACCCCTGTCTGTTTGCCGCCGCCATGTTGCCTCCGCCCGAAATGAAGAAGAAAAAAAGTTTGCCACCGGCCGCTTCTTCCGGATCAAACCAAGAGCCTTGGCAGACAGGGGTGCTGCACAAGCTATGATCGGCTCAGTTGTTTCACCCTGTCTGATAAGAGGAAAAACTCTAATAGCTGTCTGTTAGTAGCTAACTGGCGATTTGAAATTCTGTTTAAAATAAAAAATTCCTCATTCAGCCGGGAACAGCACTGAGCGCAGCCGTTGTGTCACGTGACCAAATGAGCTGATTTCATTGGCTAGAAGCTGCTCGACTCTATTGAGTGTAGATTGCTTTGGCAAAAGGTCAACACTTTTGCACCTGAATTTTTTTGCAGCTGAATTTTTTTTCTGGTGAATTTTTACCAGATAAAAATTGAGTGTAAGGAATTCAATGTCTACAAATTTGCTGTTAAAAAAGGCAGATTCCAATGAGACTGTATTTCTTCCATATTACATCGACATTCATTTTTGCCATCAAAATATCCATACTTAGTATTTTTATGTTACAAAGGTAATAAGGTTTTGTCCTGGAATCCAATAACACTATTGGATTAAAATTTTAATTTTCACTGACTTCCCTTTAAAGGGTTAAGGAGTTTAATCTAAATAAATATCCTGATTCTAAGCTCTGGTTTATCAACATGTGAAAATGTGTTTAGTTATTGAAGCTGCTTCACTCTTTAATCTTCAAATGACCTGGATATATTTCTCTTTTTTCTTTGTTTAACCAGGGAGGATAAATGAATAATTAAACTACAGTCATTTTAGGAATATTAAGCAGGGCTTATTTATTTAATGTTGATTTTCTTTAACCATGTTCAGTGAGCTGCTGGGGTTACCTCTTAATGTCTGGGTGCTGTTGACTGTATGTGTTCTGAGGTTTAACCCCCTTTCTAGATTGATAAAACCTTGATGACCTGGCCCTGCATCATTAGTCACTAGTTAACCCACTTTAAAAACATCAAACTCTTATTGTAAACAAGGAAACAGGTTTTATAGTTAACTTTATCCTAAAGCGTTTTCCTCGTCCTTATACCTCTCTAACGCAGACCTCCTCTTCTCCACAAACTCGTTGGACGACTGATCCTCCTTCCCAACCTTCACTTTGGTCATTCCTGCAAAAAAAACGGCGCCCATATTTAAGAGAACCTTAAAATAAAAAAGCATGTCATTATAAGGTGAAGTAGAACTCGGATCGGCCCGCGCTCAGCTTACCCACAATGCTTTTCTCTGGTGCAGGAGGAACGATGTAGCCTATGTGCAGGTATTTGGAGGCTAGTTTGCTGTGCAGACCCAGAAAATCACTGAAACGCCTTTTAACTGAGACGTCTCTCTGCTTAAACAGAGACATGGAGGTCTGAGGGCGACACAGGGAGAGGAAGACACCAGAACTTTAGCAGAAACACATAATATTAATCTAAAACAGGTAAAAATTGTCATCAGGTAGGTTTTTTCTCCCATGTAGATTCATATATGATCTGAATCGGAGCTAAAACCTTTACCTGATGAAGGTCTTACCTTGGTGGTCACCTTGTAGGCCATGTACGCGTTCATCCCGTCACCTGGAACACAGAGACCAGCTTTAGCTGCTTCCTTTACGCTGCTTTAAAACAGAAAACCAAGAATCTGACGCAGATTGGCAGAATTATTCAGTTCTGGTAAACTGGTTAAGAAGCAGATATAAACTGTCTGTGATCTGATCTTTAAACTTGGGAAGTGGCAGGTGGTTGGTGAACAGATGGTTCCTCTGGGTAAACAAAAAACTGAAGGGATCAGAGATCTGCTGGGGATGAGCTAAAGCTGTAGTGACAGTTAAAACCTCCAGGGGGCTCCAGTGTTCAACAGTAGGAACTGACAGAAGCTTTAGCATCAGGCCGTGTCTCAATGTGTGAGCTTGTGCGTTCTCATGTGCTCGTGAAACGTGATCAGAATCAGGCCTAATACTGCTCCGATTCACAAGTGTCACTAGTACCCGATCCGTCCCGGAAGCACGACTCGTCCTGCGCCATCAGCTCATCCAGATATACATCCGGGTCGATTTTATTTAGTTAAAAAGACCTAAATGACATTTTTCCTCCCCAAAAATAGTAAGCATATTAAAATATAATGTTTTAAAGGTTAATAATGTATTTCCTGAGAAAATAAATGCATTAAAATCCTTTCTGTTTTATCACTCATCTGTTCCCGATCTGCACCGGAAATGGGATCCTACTTCCAGTTAGGCCTGTCACGATAACAAAGTTTGCTGAAAGATTAATTGTCTCAAAAATTATTGCGATAAACGATAATAATGTTTGAAGATCTTTTTACACTGATTTAATGGAAATGATATAATAATGCATGCATTTTCCTGCCACAGATAAACATACTTTATTTTCAACAGAACACTTAACACTGGAACTGGTTAACAAAATAAAACGAGAAATAAAAATCAAATGGACTCTCAGTCTCTGTTAACTTAAAATACACTTGAATAAAAACTAAACACAAGATAAAACCACAGTGGAAATAAAAACCTATATACAAAATATAACGTTGGTGATGTGCATGTTTTCCTCGGGAGTTCATACTGTCCATCAAATGTCTTCAACATTTTTCAAAATGCCGGCTTTTCAACAATATTAAATGGAAGCATCTCTTTAGTAATTAAATGAACTACGCTGTCTGTGAGCGCGCGCCACTTTGCGCCGTCCTTTTTGTATGCTGCCTGTCGATTAATTGCTTCAGTGATGGACTGTCGCAAACTTGAAGACACAGACGGGCCACCGCTTGTACTTTTTGTCCCCAGCTAGAGAAACTTTGCTGGGTGGTTGTGCTTTAGCTGCATGTGTAGGTTGGTTGTATTGCTGCTCTCTGTTGCTACTGTTTTATGACAAATGCGACATACTGGCTCGCATAGGTTCAGCGGTTCGCCTCGGTCATTTGGTTTGAATCCAAAATACTCCCACACTGCGGCTGTTGCGTTCGGCTTTGAAACCAGTTCCATTTCGAGCTTTTTCCTCCAACATACGATGTGTTGTTTGGTTTTTTTACCTCGCTAACTCCTCTAACTCCTCACGGGGCCGTAAAGCTGCAGAAGTACAAAATGATGCGCGCTGACTACCTGATGCGATAGGCCACTCCTCCTCCCTCCTCAAAAATGAGGAAGGGGAGGGGTCAGTGGATAGCACCGGGGTTAAGCCTTTTCATCCAGCGTCATCAATAGAAGGAGAAAAACACAGGCAGAGACGATATAGCCCATAAATGAAATGACGTGGATAATTTTTATTTATCGTGCGATTGATTGATTTATTGATTATCGCGACAGGCCTACTTCCGGTGGCTAACTTTTTCAGATTTGGATTTTAACATAAATCTAGTCTTTTTGATTTTTATGTTTTTGTTTAGTTTTAACCTTAGTGTATATAGCGCGTAATCTAAAGAAAGAAACAACTAAAATGCAGTTAAACATGGTTTAATCAGATTTTCCCGGACTGATCTGAGCATTTCCCATAATGACGTCAGAGAAACAGTTTAAAGGAAAAAATGTAAAAAGCATAAAATTGGCTCACAGAAGTCATAAAACATTTTTTAAAGATGTTATTAGCATTCTTTAGCAAGTTAAATATAGAAATAAGTAATTTTAGTACCATAATATTATTTATGGATAACCGGACGAATATCTGTTCACACATGCGCAGGACGGACCGTGCTTCTGGGACGGATCGGTTAAGGACAACAAGAACCACAGACCAAGAACGGACAAAGTCCCCGGATGTTGTTCTCTCTTTACCCAGCATGCATCAGAGCAGACTTGTCCGTTCTTGAGACTGACAGCTGTCCCAGCATGCACTGCGGCAGCAGCAGCTTCCAGGTTAGAGCTTACAGAGCTCAGAGAATTAAGTTAAAAGTTCTCTTTTCTGCTGCCGTTGTTCAATAAAAGTAAGTAAGCTGCACTATATGGCCCATTTACTGATTAAGTGCGTAATTTAAAAACAGTTCTGATGTTAGAGAACAGAAGGTTAAATGCAGCTCCAGAATGTGGTGATGTCATCAGTACGCTTCTGTTCCAATGACCCAGATAAATGCTGCTACCTCTGTTCTCCCAGAGTCCAGACTGTCCTGACCGAACAGCCTGGACTTTGTTAGTAAATGAATCCTCCATCTTGGATCCTTCCAACAGGTCAGGTTTACCAGGACATGTCCGGTAATTTCAGGGATGTTTTATCATCTTACACCTACCGATTTTCTCAGGATCAGACACGGATATGTGAATGTCGAAAGAATCTCCACCTTCTTCCTCTTCGATCTACGGGAAACAGAAACTCCATAAATCCCGCTGAGCATTTGGTGTTAGCCGTGCGGCGCGGAGGGTGCGGGAGGTTACCTCATCGAACGAGGAGTGTGTGAACATGTCGTCGTGTGTGTGGCCGATGCGAGGGGTGATGACGGAGGTGGGGGGAGTGATGGGGGTGATGGCGGGAGACGGGCCGTCGGACAGCAGGACGTCTCTTTCTGGACTGTCCAACGAAACCTCCTCTGTAGCTTCTACAAACAAACAAACAGAAACATCGGTTTATTCAGTCTAAATTCAGCTTCATTCAGGGTTTTATTTTAGCACCAATTAAAGAACATCTCCTTAGATTTAACTAAGACTGGAACATGTGAAATGACGGTATAGATACAGCAGCATCAGATATAATCTGGCATAAAAAAACTGATCATTTTAACGTCATTAAAAACAATAAAATGAATGAATGAATAAGCAGGTTCGAAATTTTTAACCCCCCATTCACAACATGGTTCATTTCATTGTAAATAATATGAACTATTTATTTATTAAATTATTTATTATTGCAAATGGAAGGTGGGTCGTTAAAGGGGGGGATTGTCGTTGCATGTTTCCAAGCAATACAAGGCCTTGTCTATATAAGACTCAAACTCACTGCTGATCCAGACATTTGAATTGAGAAAGCTTCCTGGAGAGGTGGAGAAACGTCTTCAACTACCAAGTCCAGTGGATATTTTTTGAACTTTTACAGAATGACTATGACCTGGATGACTGAGAATCTTCATCAGCAATCTCTAACGTTCTGCTCTCTCTGCTTTTTCTCATAGTAGCTTCATCTGGTCTGTTCCTGTTTGGCTGTGACTCCATGCTGGAGAGAAATATCAGCTGTGCTGCTGCCATCAACACCTTTGTTTCTAGATGTTGGAGCTTGGCCTGTTTTCCAGTGTAGTCCTGTTTCTCTGACTGTGACTAACTGGATGTGCTCTCTTCATCCTCTGACATGGGAGCTGGCTCGGAGCTCGTCTGCCTGGCTGTGTGTTTCCTGGACGGGCCGCCTGTGGAGCTGGTTGACAGTTGCCTTTTGTATCTATGCTTCTTTTTCTATGTCTGCTTCCGTCTCCTTGAACCCCAGTGGGCCTCAGCAGATGGCCGCTCACACTGAGCCTGGTTCTGCTGGAGGTTTCTTCCTGTTCAAAGGGAGTTTTTCCTCTCCACTGTCGCTACAAGCATGCTTAGTGTGAGGGATTGCTGAAGAGTCAATGAGTCGATGCAATCAGCTGGTTTTCCTTAGATAGAAAACTTTGAATCAATCTGACTGGATGATCTGGAAAATGCCTTGAGATGACACATGTTGTGAATTGGTGCTATAGAAATAAACTGAGTAGAATGAAATCTGTCTGCATATCTATCACCACTGCAAACATCAGAAAGCTCACAGCTGAACCCTGATCGATCCAAGCTTCACGTATCGGTCACTCGAACCTCTGCCTTACCGACGGCTCTTTAAAGACAACCGGCTCCCTTCTTCATAAAAACACTTCCTCTGATCCAAACAAACCTTTTCTAAAGAAAATCGATTTAAAAACTAAAGATTTGAGAAACATCTTAACTACAGAATGAACAAAAGACCAACTAAGTTTGAAAATATCAAAAATAAGAACTATCGTTAAGGTGCTGTAGGTTATCCAGTGTTTGTTTCTACCTGCAAACAGATCCTCGTTGTCATCATCGAAAAACGAGTCCTGCCTGGGTCCGTTTGCGTTGGTGCTGACGTCCACAGCGGGCAGACTGGCTGCTGGGGCCTGAAACACACAGACAGTGTACAAAAAACCATTTCATTACTTACTTTTTGGTGTTTTTAGAAGCGTATGGCGATCTCACATCACGCCCATTTAGGTCGTTTAAAGTCTATTTTCCGTACAAATCTAAAAGGATAAACGCAAATCTGACGTCTTGCGCTGCCTATTGACTATAGGTATGCTGATCTGACAGAACACCGGATCCATTTTCTGCTCTTAATGAATTCGATCAAGAATGGTTTGGTTTTTCCAGCTTTTCTTCAGACTTTTCATTCTTTAGGATCTAAAATGTCACAGAAGTGAAAAAACTAGAGATATCTGCATCAGAGCAGCTGTTCTGGATGAGTTAAGGCTGACGGGACCTCCCTGCGACCCGGTTCTGCATCCCGCATTAAACAACCTTTACTCTCCTGGTTCTAACTGATTCAGATTCTGTCCGTTCGTTAGAGAAGCGCTGCTTTATTTACATTCTGTGGATGAAAAAGTAGAACTTCAGCATTAAATTCAGATCCACAGATGAAGCTCCGTCTGCAGCAGAACCACAGAGTGTCGCAACTCTCCCTGCTGATCGGCTTCGGTTACTGTGATCGTCGGCGCCACTCAGACGGTTCTATGGAAGACCAATGGGTGGAGGTTCCCCGGGTCAGCGCTGGATTCAAAGCCAGAGCCTGCAGAACCAGAACCAGACCCACAGCTGGAGTTCGCAGAGATTCTAGCTGACAGGACAAAACCAGAGGAGAGGATGAACGAGCGCGCAGGAAATGAGTGATGATAACGGCTAACTTCCTCTCTTCTTAGTCGGCAAAGTGGAAGGAAGCATGAGAAAAACTCAAAGCTGGATGGAACAGAAAAATCATCAGTGTAAGAAGAAAACTATGATAGGAATTGTTAAAGACAGGCCAAACTTTTTAAAGTCGTAGGGAAGTCATATATAAATGTCAAATCATTCTGGCTTAAACATGTATATAAATGTTTTCTTTATCAGACCATATTGTCCCAAAATTTTGAAAATGTGTGATTTAAAAAAAAATCCTGTCTTAAAATCTGTGTTTTTTCCGTTATCTTCTGCAGGCCAGTTAGTTCTACGTCAGCCTAGCATCTTGATTCATGTGTCGCAGCTAATAGATATTAGCTATTTTGATAAGGCTGCAGCCATGGATGTCTCCTCATCTGCTAACGGGGATGATGTAATGATGTGGCAGACTGGAGATGAATAAAATACCTTTTTAACTGTTAATCGGGGCCACTTCCTGTGAGGTGAGTCCAGAGGTGAGCAGCTGCCTTTAGTGACTCTAACTTCTCTGATCTGAATACGAATACAATTACTATCAGAATCTGTTTTCACGTCTCCTGGTTATTTAATACATATAAGTTATGAAGTTATTTAGAGTCGTAGGGAAGCGGCTGTTCCAACCGTTGCATTTCTGAATTCTCCCGAGTGGTGCACGACTTTACACGAGTGAATTAAGTCAATGTGATTGGTCGATTATCAAGGGGGCAGGATCGTTGTGGCGGACCAGTTAGCAACTCAGTGCTAGCAGGTTCCCAATGGGAAATTCCATTGGGACCAAGTAGCACTAAATTGGTGACTTAGAAACGACGCTGTCAAGGAACGCTATGGACAGCGGAAACATGCAAGAGGAGGAGAGTTTAGTGTCGGAGGTCGTGGATGAGTCTCCTCCGTCATCCATTTTTTATTTAGAGGAGGAAAGCGGGACGAAGATGTTGTGGAAGAGGACGCCAGGGCGGCAGAAGCTTGGTTTGGTGTAGAAGGCTTCCAGCCGTACATGTTTGAGCCCTTGCCTCGCAACGCTGCCAGTTCTGTTAGCTCTACGCCTGCCGAAGACACAGACGTCCATCCCCGTGAACACTGGGACGCAACTCAATGGGAAAGGAAAGGATTCTGGTTTCAACCGTTGCGTATATTAGCTGCGACATATGAATCAAGATGCTATGACCGAAAACATTTGATTGACAGATGACCGTTGATATATGATTGGCCGAATTTAGGTGTTCAGGCTGACGTAGAACTAACTGGCCTGCAGAAGATAACGGAAAAAAAACACAGATTGTGCGACAGGATTTTTTTTTTGATAGAAATTTTTGAGACAATATGGTCTGATAAAGAGTACATTTATATACATGTTTAAGCCAGAATGATTTTACATTTAAATATGACTTCCCTACGACTTTAAGGTGGATTTAAGGAGGAAATGGACCCGAGGATGTTCCGGTTATTCCGATCAGAACCAGGCGTAGGGAACTATGTCTGATTTCAGCAGAAGCTTTCACAGTAAAAAATAAAACTAAGGCCCAAACAGTTAGAGGCGACTCAGAGTGTTTAGAAGCAAAACAGACCAAAAAAAAGAAAACCCAGAAACTAAGGATGAGTAGAGCCGGTCCACAAAGGGTTAAAACATACCAGAACATATAGATTAAAAACCAGAGAAAAAAAAGATCCAACAGAACCAGAGATCGGACCTCTTCAGACCCTCCATCCAGTTCTACTCAAGCTTCTTTCTTTTTATATCCGGATCTGAAGGTCTGATTCAAGCATTCTCCAGATGCTTGGTCCTTAATCACACCGAGGGTCCAATAAACCCAGATCTAAACACACCTGGTTCTCCTCTCTGTCAGAACTGGTTCCTGCACTACAGGACGGGATTTACTGCAGAACCCAGACCTGATGGCACCAAGC
Organism: Cyprinodon diabolis; assembly: GCA_030533445.1. Taxonomy (NCBI): domain Eukaryota; kingdom Metazoa; phylum Chordata; class Actinopteri; order Cyprinodontiformes; family Cyprinodontidae; genus Cyprinodon; species Cyprinodon diabolis. The sequence continues at coordinate 47,442,349 of CM060073.1, read as the reverse complement.
AGAACCAGAACCCGGACCTGAGCTCGGATCAGTTCTCTAAGGCAGAATAAAAGTTGATTCAAGTAAATAAAACCTTTTTGGGTCTGTAATGAAGAACTCTGTGTGCCGATTAAACCATCAGGAACTGGAACCAGAACCAGTTCTCTGTGATCCGAAGATCAGATCCTGAAGAATCGGATGTTTCTTTGATTCCATAAACGCACCAAAGAGTTTAAAAACAATTAAATGAGGATGCTGATGCAGAAACGATGAAGATCTCATAACTGCCTCATTTTCTGCTTTATTTACACCAACCATCAGGAACCTGCAGGTTTTTATCACTTCCTCATATCACCAGGTTTGGACCAAAACCAACAAAACACAGATCAATGTGGAGGTTTTCTGCCCTCTCCCTGCTGTTAAACATCCCATAATAACCGTTAGCCTCATTTCATTTATTCTACAAAGTTGTTTTTCTTTAGTTTTGGTCTAAAATCCCAGATGTGAGGAGCAGACAGAGTTTGTATTTTCCCTGCCCCCCCTGAAGGCACCACCCTGTTTACATGTGACCGTCACCTGACCGCCTGCGAACACCTACAGAATAAAGACCCTCATCGGCTCCTGTACCTGTGCCAATGAAGGCCACCGTTTAACGGCTCCCCATCCCAGGAGAGAAGCGCCATTTTTATCTTAAAATGACTCAAGCCGAACCGAACTCCCGGCGTCAGGGCTTAGATTGAAGGGGAGAGTTTCCCTCCGCTGACATCCGGATACATCCCGCCCTGCCCCGGCTGTCGGCCTCCCCCCTCCATCACCCCCTGCATCCCCCCTCCTGCCTCACCTCCTGGGGGGCGCTCGGCTCCGGGAACAGGTCCTCTCCGTCCTCCACCTCATGGAAGTCGGTTCGGTCCGGAGGAGGGTCCCGGGATGTGTCCGCCATGGTCCTGCTGCTAACGGAGATCCAAGGGCTGGGGAGCTGACAGGAAGGGAGGAGGAGTGGGAGTCAGGAGGTTCTCCTGCTGCGTCATGTGACCGTCCCGCTGGGAACCAGAGAGGGGCGGGAAGAACAGGATGTCTCACTCTGATCTCTGATTCATGCCTTGCTCAGAAATTCTGTGGAAAGAAGGTAGTTCTAGTAATATAACAGGGAAAATCATATTAAAAAAAAAAATAATTCTTTACTGATTTTGTATTTATTTATTGGTGATTTATTTACATTTTTTTCCTATTCAAATGTTAGCTTTTTAAAATAAAATCAAAATCATCTCTTGCAATTCAGATTTTTTTTTAAATATGTATTTTCCTTCTTTACCTATTTTATTTAATAAATATTTATATTAAGAGTTTAGCGTTTTGAATAAACTATTTTCAAACCGCTCTTTAAATTTTTTATTTATTTATTAAAGTCATGACCTACATGATTACAGTCAAGTGATAATGCATATCAAAAATGATAAACATTCAAGAAAGATGGTAAATTATATGTATAAAGAGGATAATAATATAGAACATAAAGCATAAAAAACTAAAATCCACTAAATAAGGATGAGACTAATGGTTAAATAGGGGTTTTCCATAAAAACTGGCTTCTTTTAACATAGTTTAACAAAGTTTTTAGTCGTTGGTTTCTTTCCAAGACGCACAATTCTTTAAGAGCAATGAAAGTCAAAAAAAAAAAAAATATTTATATTTTTTTTTTTTTTTTTTTTTTTACAGAAACTTGTGAAAGATATCTGTACAGATAATTATGATGCTGATAATTTTACAATATAACCATAGACAATGTTTTTTTTTTTGTCTATGTTTTTTGAAATGTGTTTAAATTAAGCTAAATCACTGATAGGAATCATTCCATGAGGCATTTCTATTCTGTTCTGCAGTTTGTTACAGAAGAAACTATTTTTGCAATAAAAACCAAAATGTTTCCATCAAAAACCAACAGAATGATTTCATTGAAAATCATACAATTAATTTCTCTCACTTTCTATGATACAAATGTGTGGAAATTTATTCTTGAGGATTCAACAACTTATAAATGACTTTCTCTTCATCTCTGGGGGCGGGGCGTCCTCTGAATCTGCATTTCTGTTGGTCCGTGATGTATGATTAACAGAATCTTTTACATGAAAAATTTAAACTTCAAAAAATAAAAATCTGAAAGAATTATACACACTCACACACACATATATATAGATATATATATATATTTTTTTCCCCAAACCATTTTTTTTAATTGAGAAATCCTTCTAGAGGTTCTATTTCTAAAATTTGTTTATTGCTAGCAGTGATATTGGAACTAACTTCTCTGCATGTGTTTCAGTCCTTTCAACCAATTTTAAAGATTAAAAATTAATTTAATCATTTATTAATCCCATATGTTTGTACAGTTGTCAGCTTTCCAAAGGACATTCTTAAAAAGGAACAGACGCAGATAGAAGATTAGATTATGAGAAAACAGACAGAAAAGGGTTACACTGCCTGGTGTGAAAAAACGTTTCCTCTTTAGAAAAATAAGTTTTAAATTTATCTCCTAAATTAAAGGGATGAAGACCTGAGCTGTTGTTTCAGCTTCACAAAGATCCAAGATCCTTTTTGTTTTTAACCTGAGGGTGAGACAGCAGTGAGGTGTGTGTTAGAGTGAGACAGCAATGAGGTGTGTGTTAGAGTGAGACAGCGATGAGATGTGTGTTAGAGTGAGACAGCAGTGAGGTGTGTGTTAGAGTGAGACAGCGATGAGATGTGTGTTAGAGTGAGACAGGGAGATGTGTGTTAGAGTGAGACAGCGGCGAGGTGTGTGTTAGAGTGAGACAGCAGTGAGTTGTGTGTTAGAGTGAGACAGCAGTGAGGTGTGTGTTAGAGTGAGACAGCGATGAGATGTGTGTTAGAGGGAGACAGCGATGAGATGTGTGTTAGAGTGAGACAGCAGTGAGGTGTGTGTTAGAGTGAGACAGCGATGAGATGTGTGTTAGAGTGAGACAGAGATGAGATGTGTGTTAGAGTGAGACAGCGATGAGATGTGTGTAAGGGTGAGACAGCGGCGAGGTGTGTGTTAGAGTGAGACAGGAGTGAGTTGTGTGTTAGAGTGAGACAGCGATGAGATGTGTGTTAGAGTGAGACAGCAGTGAGGTGTGTGTTAGAGTGAGACAGCAGTGAGGTGTGTGTTAGAGTGAGACAGCGATGAGATGTGTATTAGAGTGAGACAGCAGTGAGATGTGTGTTAGAGTGAGACAGCAGTGAGGTGTTTGTTAGAGTGAGACAGCAATGAGATGTGTGTTAGAGTGAGACAGCAGTGAGGTGTGTGTTAGAGTGAGACAGCAGTGAGGTGTGTGTTAGAGTGAGACAGCAGTGAGGTGTGTGTTAGAGTGAGACAGCGATGAGATGTGTGTTAGAGTGAGACAGTAGTGAGGTGTGTGTTACAGTGAGACAGCGATGAGATGTGTATTAGAGTGAGACAGCAGTGACGTGTGTGTTAGAGTGAGACAGCGATGAGATGTGTGTGTTAGAGTGAGACAGCGGCGAGATGTGTGTTAGAGTGAGACAGCAGCAAGATGTGTGTTAGAGTGAGACAGCGGTGAGGTGTTTGTTAGAGTGAGACAGCAGTGAGGTGTGTGTTAGGCTGAGAAAACGATGAGATGTGTGTTAGAGTGAGACAGCAGTGAGGTGTGTGTTAGGCTGAGAAAACGATGAGATGTGTATTAGAGTGAGACAGCAGTGAGGTGTGTGTTAGAGTGAGACAGCGGTGAGGTGTGTATTAGAGTGAGACAGCAGTGAGGTGTGTGTTAGAGTGAGACAGCGGTGAGGTGTGTGATGGAGAGTTAGGTAGCGGTGAGATGTGTGTTAGAGTGAGACAGCAGTGAGGTGTGTGTTAGAGTGAGACAGCAGTGAGGTGAGTGTTAGAGCGAGACAGCGATGAGATGTGTATTAGAGTGAGACAGCAGTGAGGTGTGTGTTAGAGTGAGACAGCGATGAGATGTGTGTTAGAGTGAGACAGCGATGAGATGTGTATTAGAGAGAGACAGCAGTGAGATGTGTGTTAGAGTGAGACAGCGATGAGATGTGTGTTAGAGTGAGACAGCGGCGAGATGTGTGTTAGAGTGAGACAGCGGCGAGATGTCTGTTAGAGTGAGACAGCGGTGAGGTGTGTGATGGAGAGTTAGGTAGCGGTGAGATGTGTGTTAGAGTGAGACAGCAGTGAGGTGTTTGTTAGAGTGAGATAGTGGTGAGATGTCTTTGCTCTAACACACACCTGCTGTCTCACGGGTGTGTGTTAGAGTGAGACAGCAGTGAGATGTGTGTTAGAGTGAGACAGCAGTGAGGTGTGTGTTAGAGTGAGACAACGGTGAGGTGTGTGATGGAGAGTTAGGTAGCGGTGAGATGTGTGTTAGAGTGAGACAGCAGTGAGGTGTTTGTTAGAGTGAGACAGCAATGAGATGTGTGTTAGAGTGAGACAGCGATGAGATGTGTGTTAGAGTGAGACAGCAGTGAGATGTGTGTTAGAGTGAGACAGCAGTGAGATGTGTTAGAGTGAGACAGCGATGAGATGTGTGTTAGAGTGAGACAGCGATGAGATGTGTATTAGAGTGAGACAGCAGTGAGGTGTGTGTTAGAGTGAGACAGCAGTGAGGTGTGTATTAGAGTGAGACAGCGATGAGATGTGTGTTAGAGTGAGACAGCGATAAGATGTGTGTTAGAGTGAGACAGCGGCGAGATGTGTGTTAGAGTGAGACAGCGGCGAGATGTCTGTTAGAGTGAGACAGCGGTGAGGTGTGTGATGGAGAGTTAGGTAGCGGTGAGATGTGTGTTAGAGTGAGACAGCAGTGAGGTGTTTGTTAGAGTGAGATAGTGGTGAGATGTCTCTGCTCTAACACACACCTGCTGTCTCACGGGTGTGTGTTAGAGTGAGAAAGCAGTGAGATGTGTGTTAGAGTGAGACACAGATGGTCCTTAGGAAAAGCTGAGAAAAGGCTGCTGGAACAAACTTTATAAAGTCACTGTGTGTGTGTTGGTGGCAGTAGCAATAAGTTTGTTAAAAACATGTAGAAATGAATAAATGACTATTATGAACCATTGAAATTTTGTTAATCTGTATTTGTGAAAACATGCCTATTAATCTGTTTGCCCATGAAACCTATTAAGGCCTAACTAGTTTTCTGCTTTTGGAAGCATTTGAAGAAACTGAAAAGCAAAGATCGAGATAAAAATATTTGTATTATCGAAACATTTAGTTGGTGTTATGTTTCCCATCACATCAGCTAACACCTATTTTCAGCAAATAAGATGGTTACCAGCCAAGAGTATCTAAACCACGTTTAATGTCAAACAAGTTCACTTTTTGTCCGAGTTATCCTGCTTGTAACTAGTGTGAACTCGTCAAATCTATAGACGATCTCAGTCTCCTAACGTTCCAAGGGTCGATGTTTCCGCCGGATCGTTTTCAGCGAAACACAAACGTCCGCGTCATCAGCAGCGGAGGATGTGTTTACCTCAGAATAAAATACTTTCATATAATACTTTTTTTTTCTACAAAGGCTCTTTGTACCAAATCAGCAGAGAAGCTCTGTCACCTCCACTAAGCTGACGCGTCACTAGCGGCTTGTTGTCGTCACCCGGAAGTCTCGGTGTGTGTTTGTAGTTCAGCTAGCAGCATGGATGCTAGCTGGGAAACGCTCACTAACAGCGAGGAGGATTCAGACCCAGATGTGGAGCTGGAAATGGATAAAATGACGATTTACGGTAAAAATCTCGCTCTTTCAAACAGATTCGTTAGTTTTTAGCTCGGTTTGGTTTCATTGCGACAGAAAGAGAAACTTTCAGTAAACCGAAACTTTCAGGCTCCTGCGGTGAGGAACGTTTTCTCTCATCAAACTAAATAAAATCAAAACTTTTACCGTTTGTTCATCAGTAAAAATTAAATCAATCCCTTACAAATTTTAAGTTTCACTTTTTATTTTTCATATTATACGTTTTTAAATTCCCAAATTCCTTCGTTTAATTAAGATTTGGAAAATTCCAATAATTTAGAATATTTTGTTTTATATTTGAAAATAATTTATATCAATAATAAATAATTTAATTAAATTCAGTTTATTTCTATAGCTCCAATTCACATCACGTCATCTCAGGTCACTTTCCTGTTCACCAGGTCATCCAGTCAGATTGATTCAAAGTTTTCTATCTAAGGAAAACCAGCTGATTGCATCGACTCATTGACTCTTCAGCAATAACTCACACTAAGCATGCTTGTAGCGACAGTGGAGAGGAAAAACTCCCTTTGAACAGGAAGAAACCTCCAGCATCTGCTGAGGCCGACTAAAAAACAGATTGATTCATTAATTATTTTATTAATATTTATAATACTATTGAAAGCTGAATGAGACAAAAAAAAAACATCAGAACTAAACTGTTCTGATAATAATAATAATAATACATTTTATTTCAAAGGTACGAGAGTATTAGGGCCAGGCTAGAGATTTTTTTCTCTTCTATTTCGAGAATAAAGTTTTAACATAACGAGAATGAAGTCATACCACAACCCATTTCAGAAAAAGAGCTTGGAGCTCCGCCCAGCAGATGACGGCCGAACAGCTCCACCAATCAGCAACCAGAGTCAACTTTGACGTCCTGTCCATTTTCATGCTGCTGCTAAAAGATTTCCTGATTTGTCAAACCGATGCTGAAGTAGATGCTAACATGATACTCCACATTCCTCATTTTAGGGAAGAAAGGGCTTCCTATTAGCCTCGTGAGACCATCCTGATCTCGCGAGCTTTCAAGGTTTCACTCGCAGATCGGTCTGGAGACTCTCCGTTAAAGAAAATTTGGAGCCGTTCACCAAACGAACGTCCAATCAGCGTTGGCTTTGATGCGGGTTGAGGTGTGACGCAACGAGAAGCGCGACAGTTCAGTCTAAAGAACATGGCGGCTTCAGCCGATGAAACTAGCGTTAGCGTGGCTATCGAGCAAGTTTTATGGGAATTACAGAGTATTTCTTCACAGAAAGAAGAGCAAAAACACTGCTCTGGAGGCTTTTCTCAGAGGAAAAGATGTTTTTGCTCTTCACCCGACTGGTTTCGGCAAGAGTTTGATCTGTCAATTGGCTCCTCTTCATCGTCGCTCTGTTAGTACGTCATATGCTTCGTTGACCTGATTGGTTTATTTGGCCCGTCTATCACCAACATAGGCCAATCAGCTAACCAGTATTTTCGCCACTTCCCAAAATTACGTCAACGGAAGGTTTCCAGATGGATATGCGGAACAAATCCATCTGGCGGAGTCAGGTTAGCTTCCTATAGGAGTTGTCATAAAATACAACTTGTTTCTCGTAATTTTACGACTTTATTCTCGTAATTTTACAACTTTATTCTCGTAATTTTACAACTTTATTCTCGAAATAGAATAAATAAAAAATACCTAGCCTGGCCCTAATACTCCTTCGTACAAAGGCGCCTTTCTGGACACTTAAAGATAAAAAAGATATTTTATTTTATAAACACAGTTTCAGGAAGTAGACTTTAATGATAAAAGATGGCCACCGGGAGGCTATGCCTCTAAAGGTTGTTGCCGATTAATGTGGCTGTCGACCACTTTGTCCTTTCATTTAATTTTTCATAGAATAGAAAATCCCTTTTTTGTCTCACATTCGGGAAATTCTGGAGTTACAGCAGCCAAAATATTATAGAAAAAACACCAATATGGACCTTAGAAAAGTGTATAACAATAACATAGTAGTGAAGAGTTAGAATATAAACAATAAAATACTGTAAAGTGTTTTTAACAATATAAAACTGTGCACCTGGAGAATAAATAACCAATATAGATTTATGGACATTTTTACAGTACTTATCACGGATCTGTGATAACGCTCCGTGGTGGGGGGGGTTAGTGATGACGAGATGAAGCCTCATGAGGCATTGAACCGTTTCCCACACTTCATGAAGGTTCATGTTAACATGTCACCACCTACTGGTGGAGTGCAGAACTACAGTTAGTAATAAATTAGTGATTTTTCCTTCCTTTCCTTTGAAATTCTAAATGATTGGTCTGTATAATAAAATCTTTTCTAAGTTTTTTTTTTTGTGTAAAATGTCTTATAATATAACAATCGTTTTAGGTACACAGTTTTTCTGGATTTTTTGTGAAATAAGCTCCAGCAGACAATGAAAGTTTTTGTGCAAATCGGGAAATATGAGCAAAATGAAAGAGTTCTAGTCATTTTTGTTCAAACATTATAGTTTTTCCACGGTTTTTAGTTTTAATTAGGTTGAAAGTTATGTGTTCCACCAATCTTTTGGCTAAACTAACCAATCTAATTTAGCAGTGTTTTTACCAAGGCAAACCGCAACAAATTAGTCACATTAGCCAAAATACTTAAGTATTATCGCAACTTCAAAACTCTAACGTGGGACTTAAACCATCAACCTGAGAAATGAAAGTCAGTGTCTTAAAGCTGACGCTACTAGCAGTGGTAACAGTTCATCAGACAGCAATACTACTTAAAGGTGCAGTAGGAGATCTTTTCTGATGCATTTTTACCATGTGGCTTAAATATTTCTCGCTGGAACCGTTTTTCCAAGATCTACTGTTGCGCCTTTAACACTAAAGTTACATCTGTAACCAGTGGCTAGCTCAGATTTTGATCATTACATTGTTTGATCTAACTGAAATTGTTTTAACCAACTAGATTGGTTGGAAAAACAACCAATCTATTCTTAGAATCTATCCAAACTCTCCTACAAAGTCCCACATCTCGACTGAATACTGAGGCTGTTTAAATTGTTGTCGAAATTCTTAGTTTTTGTTATTTTTTATTGATTTGTTTATTTGACAGGGACAGTACAATTAAACATTGCAACCAAACAGTTGGCTGATGTCCAAGTACATAAGGCTTGTAGCCATGGGCTAATTTGCAGCCTTCGTCCCTGGTTAGGCTTTTAAAAGGTGTTAGTATTAAGGGGGATGGAGGTTAGTAACGACACACAGATGCATAAAAAAAAATAGAGAAGTTAAAATGAAAAAAAACAAAATAAAAAAAGAGAGAAAATGTACGGTGCTTTTCAAACCACTTCCTGAAGCGTTCACCTGGTGTCACGGTAGCGAGGCTTCAGACGTCATCAATTTTGGCTCCTCCCCTAAATGAATCACGCCTCGGCTCAGCTCAGAACGTCACTAGGTGGGAGACATCCAACAGAGATGTTCATTCAAGTGCTTGAGTTGATTAAAAGAAAATGAAGTGGAAGGAAAAAGTGTGGCGCTAAAAACAGCTTAAGAAATGAAAATGAACTTTAGCTGTTAGAGAAATAAAAGCCGATTCTGACATTCATTAAGAAATTCAAACCCTAGAGATGTTAGAAATAGTTTGATTTGCTCTCATCTCCTAAATACCACGTCTGCTTCCTCTGTTTAATTTTTGCCGCCTCCTTTCAGACTCCATCCATAAAGTTCAGGCGGTGCAGACGGACAGAACCACGACCGAGTCCGGCGTGAACACGGAGGCGGACTGGGAGAGTCAGACGGCCGCCGTGTTCCAGTACAGCTCCCAGCTGAAGGAGCGCTACGAGCAGCTGCAGAAGGAGCAGCAGGAGGAGGAGGAGGCGCAGGAAAGGCACAGAGCGCAGCTGAGGAAGAGGGAGGAGGAAGGCAGGCGGCAGCACCAGGTGATCTAGACGATCCGCGGGCTTCATCCGGTCGCTTGGAGGTTTTTCTGGGAGGTTTACTCTGATTCTGTTTCAGGCTCTGATGGAGAAACTGGAATCTCTGAGAGTGAAGCTGCAGCTCAACAACTCCAAGGCAACCAGGAAGAACTTTGAGAGCAAGAAACGGGAGCTGATGTCAGAGAGGAGCCGAGCGGAGGAGGAGAGGAACCGGTGAGGAGCTTCCTGCTCGTGTTTTCATCCTTGAAACGAACCTTCCAGCTGGTTCTGCCTTCCCAGAGAAGAAGCTCCAAGTTCTGATTGAAAACAGGAACCGGTCCGATGGATGTCTGAGGTTATAGAGAACCCAGAGAAAACGACCGAAGGGTGACAGGATCCCTCTGGCTCCTTTCACTCCACGTTTCTCTTCAACAAGAGGAGAAGCATCAACCGTTACCATTGACAGTTAAAGTCGTAGGGAAGCAAATTTTAAATGTCATTCTGGCTTAAACATGTATATAAATGCAGTCTTTATCAGACCATATTGTCCCCAAATTGAAAATTTCTATTTGAAAAAAAAATCTCTTTTTTTCTTCGTTATCTTCTGCAGGCCAGTTAGTTCTACGTCAGCCTGAACACCTAAATTCGGCCAATCATATATCAGCGGTCATCTGTCAATCAAATTTTTTCAGTCATAGCATCTTGATTAATGTGTCACAGCTAATATACGCAATGGTTGAAATCAGAATCTTCGCAGAGTAGTGGTGACCGATGCAGGCGTATAGTTGGAGAGCGAATTGTTGGTCGTTTCTCAGTTCACTAGAACGCGACAACGGACTCGTGTCTTTGCCAAATCTGTTATTGAGAAGAACACAGGAAAGTCTGGACTCAGAGAACAGGAGCACGCAGCATAAATCTGGGTCACATGAAACAGAAGCGTATTGATGACATCACCACATTCAAAGCTAATCTGGAGCTGCATTTCAGCTCCTATTATTAATAGTCTCTAGATGATAATAGATTATGACTTTTTTCATTTATTGGGGGAATAATAAGGAACACAGTCAGATAAACACAGATAAAATGAACATTTTTCCAAACAAAACAAAAATATCGCCATCATAGCCAGCGGTCCTTCACACACGGCTAATCAGAGAGAGGGATGCTGCAGACGGGCTAACGCCAGCCCCGGCTGCTGCAGACTGGTTGACGTTATCCCCGGCTTCTGCAGACGGGCTAACGTTAGCCCCGGCTGCTGCAGACGGGCTAACGTTAGCCCCGGCTGCTGCAGACGGGCTAACGTTAGCCCCGGCTGCTGCAGACGGGCTAACGTTAGTCCTGGCTGTCATTACCTTGGAGTTCTGCTGGTTGCCGCGGTCCTCTCAACTTGGGAAAGTTTTTTGGAAATTACGCTTTAAATCGGAATATGGGCTATATAGTGACGCATCAAGTATAATGTTCTCGCCTCAAATGACCAAAAAAGGTACTTTTATTGAACAACAGAACACTGAGGTCTGTGAGCATTGAAAGGAGACAGAGGAGACTCATCCACGACCTCCGACACTAAACTCTCCTCCTCTTGCATGTTTCCGCTGTCCATAGCGTTCCTTGACAGCGTCGTTTCTAAGTCACCAATTTAGTGCTACTTGGTCCCAATGGAATTTCCCATTGGGAACCTGCTAGCACTAAGTTGCTAACTGGTTAGCAAGATGCTTCCGACAAACCAAACAGTTTGAGAACCTTCCGCCACAATAATCCCGCCCTCTTGATAATCTCCCAATCATATTCACTTTATTCACTGCTGTAAAGTCGGCACCACTCGGGAGAATTCGGAACTGCAATGTTTAGAACGGCCGCTTCCTACGACTTTATAGTATCAGAACCAGAACTGGACAAACCCACCTGATCCATCTGCTCCGTCCTCAGAATGGCCCGGGAGCTGGAGGAGAACGACAGGAAGCTGGCGGCGCTCAGCGAGGAGCAGGGTGAGGAGCAGCGGCGCTGGAAGGAGGAGCTCCAGCAACTGAGCAAAGAGAAGGAGCGGCTGAAGAAGGAGGCGCAAAAGGCCCAGCTTCAGGCCCTACGGGACGAGATCACAGCCCTGGAGAAGCAGAGAGAAGTGGCCATGGCTCGGATCGAGGCCTGGCTAACAGAGGTTGGGACTTACAGCTCATGGTGTGTTTGTGAACGCAGGAAAAAACGGATACTGTAGTCAGAAGCTTCTCTCAGCTTAGCTTTTAGGGGTTAGCTATTGGCTTTTAGGTTTTAGTAGTTTTAAGGAACAAGTTGGCTGTTATGGTGCGTTCACACTGAAGGGGGTGACAGCGACGACTGGATTCACGTAGTTAGTGGTTAGCTGTTAAAAAAGAGCTGTTAGCTGTTAGGGGTTCGCTTTTAGTGGAAGATGTTAGTGTTTATGTTTTACTACTTAACTGTTATGGGGCAGTGGTTAGCTGTTATGGGTTAGCTTTTAGCAGGTAGCTGTAGGGCAGAGGTGCTCGAGTCCAGTCCTCAAGAGCTACTATCCTGCAACTTTTTGATGCACCCCATTTTTAACACACCTGAATCAGATGAGAGGCTCGTTACCATGCCTCTGCTGGGCTAAATGAGGGGATTGAGCCTTTTGATTCAGGTGTGTTAGAGAAGAGATGCATCTAAAAGTTACAGGATGGTAGCTCTTGAGGACTGGACTTGAGCACCCCTGCTGTAGGGGTTAGCTGTGGTGGCCAATGTTTTTCTCCTAGGGATTAGCTTTTAGCAGGTAGCTACAGTAGTTAGCATTGGTGGCTAATGTTTTCTGTTAGGGGTTAGCTTTTAGCAGGTAGCTATAGGGGGTTAGCTGTGGTGGCTAATGGTTTTCTCCTAGGGATTAGGTTTTAGCAGGTAGCTATAGTAGTTAGCTGTGGTGGCTAATGTTTTCTGTTATGGGTTAGCATTTAGCAGGTACCTGTAGGGGATTAGCTGTGGTGGCTAATGTTTTCTGTTATGGGTTAGCTTTTAGCAGGTAGCTGTAGGGGTTAGCTGTGGTGGCTAATGTTTTTCTCCTAGGGATTAGCTTTTAGCAGGTAGCTACAGTAGTTAGCATTGGTGGCTAATGTTTTCTGTTAGGGGTTAGCTTTTAGCAGGTAGCTATAGGGGGTTAGCTGTGGTGGCTAATGGTTTTCTCCTAGGGATTAGGTTTTAGCAGGTAGCTATAGTAGTTAGCTGTGGTGGCTAATGTTTTCTGTTATGGGTTAGCATTTAGCAGGTACCTGTAGGGGATTAGCTGTGGTGGCTAATGTTTTCTGTTATGGGTTAGCTTTTAGCAGGTAGCTGTAGGGGTTAGCTGTGGTGGCTAATGTTTTTCTCCTAGGGATTAGCTTTTAGCAGGTAGCTACAGTAGTTAGCATTGGTGGCTAATGTTTTCTGTTAGGGGTTAGCTTTTAGCAGGTAGCTATAGGGGGTTAGCTGTGGTGGCTAATGGTTTTCTCCTAGGGATTAGGTTTTAGCAGGTAGCTATAGTAGTTAGCTGTGGTGGCTAATGTTTTCTGTTATGGGTTAGCATTTAGCAGGTACCTGTAGGGGATTAGCTGTGGTGGCTAATGTTTTCTGTTATGGGTTAGCTTTTAGCAGGTAGCTGTAGGGGTTAGCTGTGGTGGCTAGTGTTTTTCTCCTAGGGATTAGCTTTTAGCAGGTAGCTACAGTAGTTGGCATTGGTGGCTAATGTTTTCTGTTAGGGGTTAGCTTTTAGCAGGTAGCTGTAGGGGGTTATCTGTGGTGGCTAATGGTTTTCTCCTAGGGATTAGGTTTTAGCAGGTAGCTATAGTAGTTAGCTGTGGTGGCTAATGTTTTCTGTTATGGGTTAGCATTTAGCAGGTAGCTGTAGAGGATTAGCTGTGGTGGCTAATGTTTTCTGTTAGGGGTTAGCTTTTAGCAGGTAGCTGTAGGGGGTTAGCTGTGGTGGATAATGGTTTTCTCCTAGGGAACCAGTTAGTTCTGACGCGCTGCTGAAGCAGCTTTGCTGCTCTGGCTGCGCGGTGCAAAAGTGGCTCTGACGCGCGTTGGGCGGAGCTACTCTATCCTTTCTCTGCCTTGCAGCTATATTTGCTGTGATCAGTGGGAATAAAGTAGTTTTAATATGTTTTTAAGTGAGAAAATACACCTGAAAACTTCATCAGTGCAGTCAGTTCATCCAGATTACCATCCTGCCTTCCAATATTTTTTCTGTCGGAGCCGCTCAGACCCCCACATACCGGCGGTGCGCCGACAGAAGGAATCCCTTCAACAGCAGCCTCTGGCCGGGTCGCCTCCTCGCGGTTCACCGCGGCGACTGGTAGGTGTTTTTCATCTAAATAATCCGATCTGCAGGCACCAGGATAATAAAAGCCAACATATTCTGCCGGCAGATGTATGCATTTAAAGTTAATTATGCGTTAATAAACTGTTTAAGAGGAGTGATCAGAGCGGTCTGTGTCAACAGCGCTGTGTCTCTCTCCCAGCCAGCTCCCAGATCAGCTTCTCTGATTGGTTGACGCGGTGCGTCGAGCAGCAAAAATTCAATTTTTCTATCTCGAGCAGCAACGCGTTTGCGGCGCGTCGCGCAGGCCAGATGCTTAAACGCGCCCGACGCGCTGCTTCAGCTGCTCAGACGCGCTGCGCCTACTGCTCAAAACTAGTGTTGCGCCGATGCCATTTTTTGGCCCCGATACCGATACCCGATACCTGGCTGTGCAGTATCGGCCGACACCGATACCATAATAATGTAAAATAATTGCCATCATGGCTTTGTCAAGCTGCTGCCTACCTTTATGAAGCAGGAAAATATCTAATACGCCAGCTGCGTCCGGTGTGAACGCAGCATAATGGTTTTCTCCTAGGGATTAGGTTTTAGCAGGTAGCTGTAGGGGGTTAGCTGTGGTGGCTAATGTTTTCTGTTAGGGGTTAGCTTTTAGCAGGTAGCTGTAGGGGGTTAGCTATGGTGGCTAATGTTTTCTTTTATGGGTTAGCTTTTAGCAGGTAGCTGTAGGGGGTTAGCTATGGTGGCTAATGTTTTCTTTTATGGGTTAGCTTTTAGCAGGTAGCTGTTGGAGTTAGCCACAACGCTAATGGTTTTCTGTTGGGGTTAGCTTTTAGCATGTTGCTGTGGTGGCTAACGGTTTTCTATTGTGGTTAGCTTTTCACAGTTAGCTGTAAGGGGTTAGCTTTTAGCAGTAATCTGTCAGTCAGAGTCGGTCAGAGCGCCAGGTCTCCAGTGGGAATGAATGTTTCTGGCTCCTCCCCCTCCAGGTGGCTCAGTACCTGAATGTTCTGCGGGTCGAGTTCCCTCAGCAGTACCACCAGGATAAGGGGAAGTGGGAGAAGAAGGAAGGTTTGGTCCGGAAGAACCAAGCGGAGCTGCAGAGCCGCTTCCAGGAGGTTCTGCAGCAGCTGCAGCAGGGTCGGGAGATGGAATCCCTCCCCCGGATCAACGTGCCATCCCTGCCGGCGGTGCCCATGGTGAGGACGGGTCCGACCCGCAGATGGCGCCGTTTCTGTCTACTCCTGCTTAACGGAAGGCTCTCTGTCTCTGCAGGCGGACCTCCGCTTCAATCAGGTCATGCAGTCGGCAGCCCAGGCCCGGATGGTGACGCCGCCCCTCCCCCACTTCTATGCCCCGCGCCACAGACACCCCCTCCCCCGCCACCCCGGGTACCGCGGGCCCTTCCACCCCCCTCCTCCCCACATGTTCTACCCGGCTCCACATCTGCAGCATCCGGCCCATTTCCAGCCGCCGCCGCAGCATCAGTACCACAGCCGGCCGCCGCCCAGGGCCACCCCCCCTCCCAGCCTGTCCCCGTCCCCCCCGGTGGTTCCCTCCCCCCCTCCTCCCGCCCCCTCGGCTCCAGAGATCCTGGAGAAGCTGGGGGCGCGGTTCCCCCAGTGCAGCAAGCAGCAGCTGATGGTTCTGCTGCAGCAGGTGAAGAGCTCCTGTGGGAAGCTGGCCGGCATGTCCATCGAGGACCTGTACGAGCAGATCGCCTTCAAGCTGAGCCAGAACGAGCGCTTGGCACCGGGGCCCGCCGGCCGGCCCACTCCCGGGCCCATCCAGCGTCCCGCGCCCCCCCAGCAGAGAGCCGCTCCACCGGAGACCCGGAAACTCTGCCTGATGTGCCAGAAGTACGTGGACCCGGAGAACCGGCACCCGCTGAGCTGCTCCCACACCATCCACTCAGACTGCATCCAGATGTGGCTGCAGTCCAGCCAGAACAACTCCTGCCCCTTCTGCCCGGGGCAGTGACGGCCCGCACCGGCTCAGACCGGTTCTGATCATGTTCCTGGGTTTGGGCTCAAATCGCTCAGAACCGATTGTTGTTTTTCTTTTTTTTTTTTTTTATTAAATAAACCTAACTCTTCATCACTCTGATCAACTCCTCTTCCTCCCAGTGTTAAAGGAGGCCCAGTCAGCGTCAGAACCAGTCAGTCTGTTTGCAGGCTGCTTCCTGTTTACCGTCTGAACGCCAACTGTCTTCACAGACTGACCCGATTCACGGCCAGAACCAAAGGACCGACTCGTCTGAATGGAAACACGGATCAGAACAGAACTGGTCCGAATAACTGCTGGAAGCTAGGAACTGTACCAAGCAGAGCCCGGTTCTGTTCATCTCTAAAGGTCTGATTCACCACCGCGCATCTCCAGATGCTTCTGAACTCATTCATTCGGATTCAAACCTTTCTTCATTATTTTAAGCTTTTTGTTTAATTTCTGCCTGTAATTGATCAGTATTTTTAATAAAAGTGATTCTGGGTCAGTAATGAGACTCCCTGGTTTCCACCACTTCCTGTGTGAGCTGATCCCACTTCCTCCCAGTCTTTCATTGCTCCACGAACAGCCTCAAAGAGGAACAGATGTGGTTTGTTGCAG
This sequence comes from Cyprinodon diabolis, assembly GCA_030533445.1. Classification (NCBI taxonomy): domain Eukaryota; kingdom Metazoa; phylum Chordata; class Actinopteri; order Cyprinodontiformes; family Cyprinodontidae; genus Cyprinodon; species Cyprinodon diabolis. The sequence continues at coordinate 47,425,861 of CM060073.1, read as the reverse complement.
CTGATGCTGCCCCCTGCTGTCCGAGCCCAGAAGGACCAGTTAGTCAGACGCCTCCTTTAGATCTGTTGGATGCTAACAGCTTCATCAGTAACTTAATGATCAGTTTCTTCTTTGCTTCATTTTCTGCAGCTTGAGCTCAGCTTCCACTTTGCCCTGTAAAGATGGCCACCATGGCTGAAAACAGCCTCCTCCACTTTGCCCTGTTAAAGATGGCCGCCGTGGTTGAAAAAGGCCTCCTCCACTTTGCCCTGTTAATGATGGCCGCCTTGGCTGAAAACGGCCTCCTCCACTTTGCCCTGTTAAAGATGGCCGCCGTGGTTGAAAACTGCCTCCTCCGCTTTGCCCTGTTAAAGATGGCCGCCTTGGCTGAAAACGGCCTCCTCCACTTTGCCCTGTAAAGATGGCCGCCGTGGCTGAAAACGCCTCCTCCTCCTCCGGCTGGTTATCGGCTCTGTGGCCGCTCTAATGTCAGGGTGATTTACAGACGGCTGAGGCAGACGGGCATCATTACCGCAGTCTCTAAACGCAGGGCTTGACTGACTGCTCCCAGAATGAGGTCCAGGGCCCTCAGGGGCCCTCTGTGAAATGGGCGAGTTTTATTTGACTATTATTTCCTTCAGGTGAATGATAAAGGAGGCAGAATGAGTGATCAGGGGCTGAGTGTCTGTAAATGACTGAAGATGTTTTAGTTTCCTGCTGTGGTCCAGACCCCCCCCCCCCCCCCCCCCCCCCCGTGATTGGTCGCTCTGTGTAATTGATCCCTCAGAGTCTTATTTCCCAGTTATTTACGGCCACATCTTTAAGGCGGCTCAGATTATTTATTATGTCACAGAAAAATAGATTTTCTCGTTAAGATTGAAATATCGACCACAGGTGAATCCAGGGGGGGGTTAAAGGGGCCGGGGGCTCCCTGTTGATGTCTGATGGACCCGGTGAAAGAGAAAAACATGCAATCAGGCGATTATGTTCAGGGGAAGGTTATGGGTTTAAATCCCTGCCTGTCGTCTCTCTGCTCGTATCCAAAAAAAATCTAGTCTAAAATCATTTTTGCCTCAGATGTTCCTCTGTGGGGGGGCTTAGGTGTGAAGAAGATGCAGCTTGTTAAAAATCTAAGACCTCCCGAAAGAAGAGGAACTTTTAGGGGTTGAGAAATCGATGATGTTTGAGAGCGGCGCGGCGTGACATTCAGCAGAACATCAGCAACGATCGCCTCCGCAGTCACAAACTGTTTCTGCTGTGAAACAGCCTCGCTGTCAATTACACCGGCAGCAACATTTAAAATAAAACGCCGCTTTATGGCGGCCTCCTCTTGACGCCGGCTCTCAGGGGACGATGAAGAGTCTGAGGGCCAAACAAACGAGGAGCCTCTGATGCTCACCATCAGCACCATCGCCTGCTAAATGCCAGGCGGCTGCTGGAGTCACAAAAACGCAATGCCGCCTCCTGCTGGCGCTGCTGGGAAACAGCAGCCGTCTGATGGAAACAGCATTAAACCTCCAACTATAAAACAATGACGGCTACAGAAAAATGTCAAATAAAGGAAAAATTGGGGAAAAAAAACTAGTTTTCCACTACAAAATAAGCCCAATATTTAGTATTATGCTACATTCAGACTCCCAGCAGCAGAAGCAGCTAGTTTCCATGTAAAGTCAATGGTTGACGCACACCTGCAGTGCAGCTGGAGCAGCGCCAGCAGCACTCCTCTGAAACTGTTTAACTCCTGAATTAACTTAAAATGTTGAAACCTGCCGACAAAACATGCTTGCTTATATCATTCTGGTTTCTGCAGTTTGGATTACGTACTATGTTGGAAGTGAGAAAAACGCCTTTCTCACTTCCAACATAGATTCAAACTACTTTTTACCCGCTGATCACAGCGAATGTAGCTGCAGTTGTTCCAGGCAGAGAAAGGATAGGGTAGCTCCGCCCACCGCGCATCAGACCCACTTTAGCACCGTGCAGCCAGAGCAGCAAAGATGCTTCAGCTGCGCGTCAGAACTAAACTTATACGAGCATCAAAAATGAAGCCGCACACTCGTTTTTTCTGCTTCAGCTGGGTGCGGTCTTAACGCAGCATTATACCATATTGATTGAGTGATGCTAGTTTAAAGAAAACAACACAGAGGTCTGAAGCTTAAACTCTATAAATTCTCTCTAAGGATACAGAATGTAATTCTATAAAGATAAAAATGATGCAAACTACTATCAGTATATTTCTATTTTTACTTTTTTACTTTTCATAGGGTTATGGTCATAAAAGTTAACCCTGTTATGCATTCAAAGGTTTTCCACCTCAGTGTGCAGGAGCTTAAGAAGTTAAAGGTCTACCTGGGTGCTTTCTTCTCCTCCTGTCGACATGGAGGAGCAGGAGCTCTACTCTGTCCCTTCCACTGACCTCAGAGGACAAACCAAACCTTAGAGAAGTTTAAAAAAAGTAAAAAATAAACTGTGTCCAAATTTGAAGACGTTTCTCTTCCATCCAGGAAGTTTTTTCAATTAAAAATGTCAGAAAGAGCGTTGAGTTCCAGGTTTTATACAGAAGCCCAACAAAGCCTTGTTTTAGTTTAGAAAACATGCAAATACAATTCCCTTTATATTTTCCTGGATGGGAAGAGAAACGTCTTCAAACTTGGAAACAAAGTCCAGTGGATTGATTTCCAACTTTTTTGGAATGACTCTGACCTGGATGACTGAGAATTTTCACCAGCAAACCTTAGAGAAGGAAACTCATCATTGTTCATGGTCCAATTCTATGGAAGCCCCAAAAGGCAAGTGGAAAAATAATTAAAGACAAAGTATATAATAAATAATTAATTCTGTTCAGCCCTGAAAAGAAAGTAGGGCAATATTTACAGACTAAATTATCCTCTTTTTCTGTTTTTATAAGGCTATTTAAATGGTTGTTGTAATGCTTGGCTCTACCACTAGAGGCACTGAAGTAAAACAGGGAGTAAAAGTAAGAGAATTCACCAAGAGTTGTTCAAACAGTACAAGGGTTGTTCCCTTTTCTATTTAAATAACATTATGAAAATAAAATATTAGAACCACATAAATGTGAATTTGTTGTCCCTTAATATGTTTAGATCAGACCTGAGTGAAGTTGCCCCCCCCCCACCTTCTTCAAATCAGACAAAATTAGTGTCAAACTTTCGTGCTATGTTTATGCTGGTTTGTACAGCAATAATTTTCGTTTGTGCCGCTATCGTTTTAAAGATATAAAGAAATATTTCTCATCAAAGGTCAACCAGCATCCCCACCTTCTTCAAATTAGACAAAGTGGGTGTCAATTAACTCAGCGCCGTTTGTTTGGCAAAAATTGTCGTTTGTGCTGCTTTGGCTTTGAAGATATTAATGAAAATGTAAAGGTCAAAAGGTCAACCAGCCCCCCACCTTCTTCAAATTAGTGTCAAACGTTTGTGCTGCAAAAATTTTCGTTTATACCGCTTTCATTTTAAAGATATAAATAGATGTTTCTAGAGGTCATCAAAGGTGGGGGGGGGCAACTTCACTCAGGTTTAGATCAGGCCAGGCTCAGGTTTTTGCATGTAATATAGAATCAATTAGATCTTGGTTAATTCAATTCAATTCAAAAATACTTTATTAGTCCCAGAGGGAAATTTAAAGTTGCAGTAACGTATTTTTTAAACAGGTGTTGAAGGAAGAATTTCCTGTAGAGGTCTGTATTGCACCAGATCTTGAGAAGTCTCTGACTGAAGACGCTCTGTTGTTGTTTAAAAATCTTCTAAAGAGGATGCTCATTATGTTGTCTATAATCTTCTTCACTTTATGAAGAATTATTCTTTTTGAAATCATCTCCAGAGGTTCTAGACTGATAGAAGATATGTAGCATCTGGTTAATTAATTTAATTATTATTAAATTGAATTAATTTTGCTTAGTAATTTTTTATAATGTATGAAAAAAAAGCAGGCTATAAATAAATCAAATAAATCTTGGCTCATTTCCTCGGTAAAGATGTTATCTGTTACCGTGCAAAAAAGTTAGTGAGACGTTATCGGTTCACAGCAGGGGCTGATCCAGGGGATGGTTAAAGAGGCCAAAAAAAAAGGAAAACCAGGATTTTTATCACAGGTTAAACATTTGACAAAAGTTGACTTATTTCAATGCTTCAAATAGAAAAGAGAATAAATATAAATAGATCACCTAGAGTGAAACAAATTATCATTTCTGGGTAACTTACTAGATTTTAGCTCAAAGCTTGTAAAATCTAGCGCCTCAGGATATTAAGCCCTTATCACACCTTGATGATTTAGACCAGCGTTTGCCTGAAGTACGAAAAATCTCGAAAAAAAAAAACAACGCTGGATAAGCTATGAGCACACTGAAGTACGTCGACATACGGCGAGTGCATATGCCAGCGTACGCCATACGTGGGCCATGGTCAGTTATCTGATCGTTGACATACGTTAAGTGTACGTTAGTCGTACCGTCTAGCTCATCCTCAACCTATTAGTAACGTGCGTTCAACTGATGCGTAACTTATCCAGAACTTCTCTCCATCGCATATCAACGTATCTGAGGTGTTCCAGACGAGCGCTGAACGTGTTTCTAACTTCCAGCTACTGTATAATGGCGTATTGGCAGCGTTTTGGTATAAAGGGGGTTCACAGGAGACTTCATCCCCATCATAGGGTGAGCCACCAGCAACAAACTTCCTAGCAGACATGACGCTCAATCTGCTGAGACCAGAAACCTTCTGTTTTTATTTATTCTTTTTTTTTTTCTGGTGGGCGGTAAACAGCAGCTAAGTTAGTCCCGCAATAAATCATTTAATGCAGGCCGGGTGCCTCTGGGTGCATTGCTGCCCCCCCAGGTCACTGGCTTGTGCATCATTTCATGGGCATTACGCTGCTGTGCGTTAAGCAGAAGTTAGGCTGTCGTTGGAAAGAAGTTCTGGACTCGTTATAAATACTCTAAATTGAAAAAATACATAGAAAGTTCAGCGTATGCCAACATCTTAGGAGATTCTGGGACATCAGGAATACGCTGGCTGAATCAGCAAGGTAAGACAGGGGCCTCAGTGTTACATCAGACCAATAAACAGATTCAATCCCTAAATGTGATTACAGATATAAATGTCCACCTCTGTCTCCAATCAGAGAGGCGTCCAGGAAGCCCAGGAACTCTGCAGCTCCTCTCCTGGATGAATGTTTTTAAGGTGAAGTTCTTCCTCCTGTAGTTTGATCAACCCTTAAAAATCACTCCTTGTTTCTGTTAATGCGACCTCAGATCAGCACACTGCCACCACCGTGTTTGGCTGTCAGTACGATGCTCCGTCTCTGAAAGTCTGCAGGAGTTTTAGTTTTCTCTCCGTCCGTCCAGAGAGAAGTTTTCCAGAACCCTTTGATGCAGGCCTTTGTGTTGCCAAGGAAACGGTACCTTATGGTTAAGAGTCTCATCTTTTCAGCTATTTTAAAGGTTTTTCTCTTCAAATAAAATTATTTAAATGGATTTCCAGCTTTAGTTCTGAGTTTGATTGGTAGGGAATCGGGTCAAAGGGTCGTTTCTCAGGACCTGGCGGTGGTGATGTCATCATGGCGGTGGTGATGTCATCATGGAGCAGAACCAGAGTCTCTAACTCAGTCTGAGGACCGATCCAGAGTCCGAACTGTCGTTAATCTTCGCCTCGTGGTGCCAGCAGGTTTCTGTTTGGACTGGAGGCCCAGTTTTGTCTGCTCAGAACTGAGCCGGTTCCTCCTCGCCGCTCTAAACGCACAGTTTGATCGGTGGAGGAAGACGCATGCGGCTCCTTGAAGGGACGCCGTCCATTAGCTTTTTTCTTAAAGGTTGGATGATTAGCATCCGTCGTTGTTACATCAATTAATGCTGTTGACAGGTGATAGACCCCCCCCCCCATCCTTCAGAAACAGAAGAAGCTCCTCTCCTTCTGGCTGGCATTAAAGGCCTGCCATCCCAGCATGCCGTGGGGCCCCCGGCCACAGCGCAGCGGTGTCAATTAAATTTGATTGACTGAGTAAAAGAAGCACAAATAAACCAAAACAACAGACACAAAAATCTATATGTGACTGCCCCCCCCCACCACAGCTGTCAAATCAGCGGCTCGTCTGAGTCGGACTCGGGGTGTGTGCTGCAGCCCCCCCCCCCACACACACACACAAACAAACAGAGAGCACCAATTAGCAGCTGTGGAGCCGCTCAGCAGAGGCTCCTGGGTATCGACTCCAACTGTTGTCCAATAAATGAGGTCTAATTTATCAGTTTAACTCCCCCCGCCCAGGAGGGAGGGAGGGAGGGGGGGTGGAGGAAAACAAACAGCTTGGTGTTTTTGGACCCCCCCCCCACACTTCTTGTTTTACTAATTGTCAGCCTTTGAGCTCGTGTTTCATATTTGCTTCCATGATTGAGGGCCGCCATTAGCGTGGGCCCCATTAGGCCCCCCCGCTGGGAGGCTGCGGCCCTGTGTGGGAACCATCAAAGACCAATTTGCTTCCCAAACGCCATAAATCCCCCCCCCCCCCCCCTCTAAGTGACTGTTTGTGAGGCTGCTGAAGCAGGCAGAAAGGAACCTGAACGCTCCGCTGTGCGTCGTCCATTAAAGCGCCGCATCCGTCTCCATCAGCAGCGGTCCAAGTGGGGCCCTGGGACCTGCAGAGGGCCGCTAACGGGTGTCAGCAGGGGTGGCACTAAAGGGGGGAGATGATAGAGCCTTGTCCCCCCCCTCATTTATGTCCTTGAATTAATTATTAGTAATGGTTTGTGTCTAAAGGCTCATCACAGCGCTCGGTAAACATTAATTAAAAAATATATATAATGATAGATTATAGATTGTAAAGCAAAAAGAAAGAAAAATATCCTGCAGTCGATCAAATGATGGTTTGGACTAATCTATCCTTTTTCATGCAACAGCATTAACATTTAAAACTTTGAAAACTAGCAGAGATCGCTAAAAAAATATATGCTCCAAAAATAAAATCAGCTTTTGAAATGTTTTAATTCTATTTTCAGTTATTGTTATGTTTGTTTAGCATTAGACTTTTGTTTTGTTTTCTATTCCCATAAGAAATGTTTAAATAAAGATTATTTCCAAAAAACTTTGTTTCCAAGTTTGAAGACGTTTCTCTTCCATCCAGGAAGCTTTTTCAATTCAAAATGTCAGAAATAGCATTTAGTTCCAGGTTTTATCCAGCAGCCCAACAAAGCCTGGTTTTAGTTTAGAAAACGCGCAAATAGAAACGGATGAACGGGTCCCCCCCTTTGGAATGGGGTCTTTTGGCTTCTTTGTTAGCCTGCAATGCCCCATACCTGTCTATGTCTCTGAAAGGTCAAGGGTCGTTAGAGGGAATAGTTGACCTGGCTGACAAGGTGAGGTCTTTTTGGAATGACAATGACCTGGATGACTGAGAATCTTCACCAGCAATTAAATAAAGAGTGATGATAAGAACAGAGAAGTTATCAAACCCTTTAGCAGGTGAGCGCCGTTGGAGGGCGGAGCTTAATGTCTTTTACTATCCTACAGATTTTATTGTATTTTTATTCGTAGATATGCTCTATTTTTTTGAGTATCTTTAAAGAAGCCAAAATGATCCAGGAATGTTTCTGCTAAAAGGAAAAAGTTTTTTCATTGACCTTTAACCAAAGGTTGGACTCATTTCCTGACAGTTAGCCTCAAATTTCAGATTTAAATCTGAATATGATTTATTATTACACATTTTGTTTAATGTTTGGAAAATATAGTTTATTGAAATTATCTAAAGCCTTTTTTTCTCCCATGTTTCTCCTGTTAGGGCACTTTTTAAAATCCAAATTTCTTTCCATTTATTGAGAGGAATATTCATTTGACTCATTAGACCTGAATCTAAAAAATGTTTTTGTTTATGGATGTTTTATTGACTTGGTTAATATAGAAGGGATTTTACTTTGAAGACGTCCCACTTTAGCTCTACAGCGGCGCTTCCTTTAAGGGGCCAAACGATCCATTTTCTCACTCTGACAGGTTTTAACCGAAACACATTTCAGACTCAAGAACAGGATGCCGTTAAACAGCATTCTGGAGGAAGATTATTCGTTTTTTCCCCCAAAAAACCTTATTTATCCTGTTTTAAGTAAAAAAACAAAACAAAACAAAAAAAAATGGTTTTTCAAAAAGCTTTTTAGAAGTATTTCTAAAAAAAATTCATGTAACTTGTTTTATTTACATGAATTACTTAGTCTGCACCACAAAAGGAATTTGCAGATAACTTATCATTTTTAAAATATCCATTACTGTAAAAATGTCCATAGCTGTATAATGGTTATTACATTAGTTAGTTTTATATAAACACTTTACAGCACAGTAGTTTATTGTTTCTTTTAACTCTTCCCTTCTATGTTATTCTTATACTCCTCACTCCTCTCCTGTGGAACCAACTACCAGTTTTAGTCGGTGAGGCAGACACCCTGTCTACTTTTAAGGCTAGGCTTAAAACTTTCCTTTTTGATAAAGCTTCTAGTTAGAGTGGCTCAGGTTCCTGTTCAAAGGGAGTTTTTCCTCTCCACTGTCGCTACAAGCATGCTTAGTGTGAGGGATTGCTGAAGAGTCAATGAGTCGATGCAATCAGCTGGTTTTCCTTAGAGAGAAAACTTTGAATCAATCTGACTGGATGATCTGGTTGAACTGTAGTGACCTGAGATGACATGATGTGAATTGGCGCTATATAAATAAACTGAATTGAATTATAAATTTTTCTAATCTCCACTTTTTTCTATAATCTTTTCGCTGCTTTAAACACCAGAATTTCTCCATTATGGGACAAGAAAGGGATTTTCTATTCTATGCTATTTTGCTATCAGAACCATTTAGATTCCTCTGATTAGGAAAGAATGGAAATAAAACTCAGACTCAAAGACTCCAAACGAAAGTTTATTTCAGTTTGTCTGAAATCGTCCTGCAATCAGAAGCTGTGGGTCTGTGTCTGCGCTGGTTGGTGGATAAAGAACCGGAACTGGGATCAGTTCCTGAACCGTCAGTTGGTCCAATAACAGCTCAGAGTTCAGATGTTCTCCTGACTGCGATCCATCAGCAGAACTTAAATAATCATGGTGGGCGGGGTTTAAAAACACAGCGCCACCTAGAGACTCGGTGTTCAAACCAACATCTCTGACATGGGGAAAGAAAACCATCTGATGCTTTAGAAAAGTCAGAACTTGATACCAAATCAGGAGAAATGTTATTAGCAGATGTAAAGGAAGCGGTGCTGAAGTCACGAGCCGCGTTTGGTTCAAGTTCCTGAGTTATTTGCTTTGAATCATTTACTGTGAAGCAGGTTTTATTTCTGCTCAGCAGCTGGTATTAGAGAAGTCTAGTCAGCAAGGAATAATCAGAGGATCATTTATATCTAAAACTAATGTTTGCTGTGATTTAATGAATTTAGCTTTAATATGTAAAAAAATAAAAACAATTCGTTGTGATCACTGAGTCTAGGAGCGGCCATTTTGTCCAAATATAGTAACCCCTCCCTCCTGCCATCTTCCAGCAGTGACGTCACGGTGCGGTAAGCCTAGCGCCATTCTCCCCGCTTTACAAGCTAAATCAATGGGAACTACTAGACACATCTGCAATCAACAACAATTATTGAAGATTTCCAGAGGACTTCACCATTGAAATTCACCAGAGCTATAGTGAAACTGACAATGCCCACGTGCATGGCAGCTGGATGCTGGAATACATCGGGTAAAAGTGAAAAAAAGAGTTATTCCACCTTTCTGATTCCTGATCCTCCACGGACGGGTTGGTCGTTGGATCGCCAACTTGAAGAGGGAGGATTTGCCATCGAACTTCTGGCCAGAGAAAAAACCCGTAATATGTAGCCAACATTTGGAAGAAGAATGTTTTCAAGATGACTTGGATAATAGCGCGTTGTGACAAACACCAGATACAGCACTGGGACTTGATCAACAGCCGATACCGCACCGTGACGTCACAAACCAGTAGGTGGCAGTAGTGTTCTTTGGATGCCTCCAGTAAAGCACATTCACATGAAAATTACTCTGAATTAAAAACACGGATCATTTATTGAACAGGATGGAATCATTTCAGATTTAAAGAACTTTCAGAAGTTGGAACTCTGAATATGAGCGACTTTTCCTTTAAACAGCAGCTGGTTCCGTTTGTCTGCATCCACTGATCCCTGCAGACTCGGAACCAAACCGCCGTGTCCCAAAGGATGGCGGCCCGGATCACCTGACTGACCTCACGATGAAGACCTGGAGTCCAGCTGATGGAAACAACCTATCAGCTGGGAGCTAATTTCTGCCTGAACCAGAACCCAGAGGCATCAGGCTCTGATGTTACGAAGAAAACTGCACTGAGTTTCGTCTTTATCTTATCGAGTCTCATTCAGAAGCTCCTTCATCAGGAGCTTTTTAGTTTCTGCAACAAAAAAGAAGGCAAAGATGTGAAAATAAAAAGAGTTTAACTTGATCCACTGAATAATGATGGAGTCAAACTTTTCCTCCATCTGCAGCAGAACATCTCTGGGATGAGAACCTCAGACCTTCTGCCTGGTTCTCCTACATGCAGATAAAAAGTGTAGAAGGTGCTTCATTAAACCTCCCCGTCGTCTAACGTCTACCTCATGCTGAAAATACTGCATAGATAATAGAGAAATAAAACGTAAACCGTTTAAATACTAATCATATATGTACAGTGTGTGTTTTCTTTTTGTGTATTGGTAGTGCTGGTGCACGGTAAGCACGAGAGAAACATTTGGTTTCAAACCGTAACACTGTGCAGAAACATAAATACTTGGTCTGTAGAGGAGCTCCGGAAACAGAAACAGTGTTTGTTTATCCGTGAAAACAGGCTAAAAAAAGATGGAGAATAACAGAGTTCATGACACAAACGCTCAGATCTGAAAAAATAGTGTCTGTATATAAAAAGCTTTGAAGTTTGAGGCAAAGAACATGAGAAACTGTAAACTGTGATAGAAATCTGGTCCCCTACAGTCTGTTTTAACTCCAGTAATGGTAAAGAATATTCAACATTTAAGGAATAAATTAATATTTATAAGGTTTTTTAATGATTTTTTTTTTGTTTAGAAGTAAAATCACATGTGGGGTTCCTCAAGGCTCTGTTCTCTGGTCCCTATTAAGCTGGGCGTACGCCGAGCGATTGTTTTGCCCTTTTCAGGGCGACTTTCTGGTCATGCGAGAATTTTTCGATCAGCCTGATCGTGGTAACCTGACTCCGCCAGATGCATTTGCTCCGCATATCCATCTGGAAACCTTCCGTTGAAGTAATTTTGGGAAGGGGTGAAAATACTGGTTATCTGATTGGCCTATGTTGGTGATAGACGGGCCAAATAAACCAATCAGATCAACGAAGCATATGACGTACTAACAGCCAGGCTACTCTTGCCGAAACCAGTCGGGAGAAGAGCAAAAGCATCTTTTCCTCTGAGAAAAGCCTCCAGAGCAGTGTTTTGCTCTTCTTTCAGTGAAGACCTCAACCCGCCTCAAAGCCAACACTGATTGGACGTTCGTTTGGTGAATGGCTCCAAATTTTCTTTAACGGAGAGTCTCCAGACTGATTAGCGAGTGAAACCTTGAAAGCTCACGAGATCAGGATGGTCTCACGAGGCTATGATCGTGTAGTGTACAGGCGGTAACGAGGGGCGATCAGCCTCTCACAACCACCTCCCCATCAGTCGACCGTCGTGGGGAAATCGCTCAGTGAGCAAACAAGGATTCTTCTTCTTCTTCCTCTCAGATGTAAACCCAGCAGCATGGCGGGGGGGGGGCAATGAGTGAAATGTAGTTCTTTCTGTAACATTGACAGACCGTAGCCACGTTTGCTCAGCCATGTCTTTGTCCAAATACGTCGTCTCCTTTTCTTTTTAGGGCTTTCAGCACCAAATTACCCAAATATCCAAGGCAGCGCATTTCACTCTAGTGAGCTTCATATTCTTCTTCTACTCGTTTGGCTTCCAGATAGACGAGTCCGAGTAGCGCCATCGACGTACAGTGAGCAGGTAGATTGCATCAGAGCGTCGGGTCGCACAGACCTCGTGAGCTGTGAACTCACACTGACAGTGTTAGCTGTAGCCGCTTGCTATGATTGAAAAAATTCGCACAATGTATGCCCAGCTTTATTCATTGTCTACAAGCTTCCGTTTGCCTTTGGTTACCATTGTTGCTACCTGATCCGTACCATCACCTCATTTGCGCAACTAGATATACATCCAGGTTGCCCTCCATTTTATTTAGTAAAAAAGAGCTAAAATGAGTATTGTGCTGATGCCATTTTTTGGCCCCGATACCTGGCTGTGCACTATCGGCCGAATCTACAAAAAAGTGAATCCAGTAGAACTTTTTATTGCCTACCTGGAATGGGTGACAATCGTTGAAGAAACTTTTGGCTCTAAAAATGGTATCAGTGCCCTATTGGTTGGTACTCGCTGATACCGATACCATTTTAGTGCTGGATCGGGGCCCCGCCAAATACTGGTATCGTTATTGGAGCAACACTACTAAAAATAGTAAGCGTACTAAACTATAATGTTTTAAAGGTTAATAATGTATTTCCTGAGAAAATCAGTCCATTAAAATCTTTTGTTTTATCTCTCTGTTCCTGATCTGCGCTGGAAATCGGATCCTACGCTACTTCTGAGAGCTAACTTTTCCGGCTTTGGACTTAAGCATAAATCTAGTCTTTTTGAGTTTTACGTTTATCTTTCCTGTTAACAATTTGGTATATAGTGCGTAATCTAAAGTAAGAAACAGCTAAAATGCAGATGAACATGGTTGTATCAGATTTTGTCAGACTGCTCTGATGATGTCAGAGAAGCTGTTTAATGGAAAAAATGTAAAAAGCATCAAAAAGGAGAGAAAGGAGGCCTCTGATTGGTCAATTCTCCATCCGCTCTACACTATGCGTATTTCCTGTTTGGTACCTTACCGATTTGTTTTGTTCATATGACCGCCATTGTGGAAAACGACGTATTTGCCGACGATACTTCCAACACAATTTGGGAAGTTCCACAATCTCCAGTAGTCAGCCGCGATCTTTTCCCACATGGCTGGTCTGGATTATGGCAGAAACTCTGGCTGTAGTGCCGTCCCCCACGCCTGGCACACCTCGGACACTATCCCAATTAGCTAGTTTAACTTGATCCACTGCAGTTAGCTAGTTTGTAGCTCGGTCTTTTGCGACAGTCTGTTGGTTTGAACCTGAAGTCAAAACACGCGGCGCCACGGCTGGTCTTTGGGGATACCTGTAGAAACGCTGTCACCACGCTTCAAAATCTGGCATAAATCAAGAATATCTGCGTCATACCTGCAACAAGCTAACTGCAACACACTGCTGCAGGAGTATACTCAGCTCTTTAGCATTCTTTAGTGATTTAAGAATAGAAAGAAGTCCTTTTTGTACCATAATTATATTATTCTTGTAAACCTGGATTCATATCTGGACGCGCAAATGAGCTGATGGTACGGATGGTGCTCCTGGGATGTACCAGGTAGTATTAGCTGTGGTTAACATTTGCAACCGGTTGGCAAACAGTACAGAACAAGAGCGAGAGGTTGCGCCGCCTACTGGCTGGGAGGAGTTAAACCTGTAGCCATCAGCTTCAAAGATCCAGAAAGGGTTTGATCCTAAATCAACACCAGAACGATCTGAATGATCCTGGAACAGCTGCTGCCGCACTCCTTCTTATTTAAGTTATATAAACAATAAAGACTGACCAGCGGCGCTGATCAGAAACACCTGGAGACTTCATCATCTTCCTGCAGGTTCCTGGTCCTAGAAATGTTCTCATGGATCTTTAAGGCACAGAGCGGTTTAGGTAACAGATCCACTGAACCCTTCCTGACTCTGACGCTGCAGCAGGGGCCCCGGGGCCTCAACATGTCAGAAAATTAAAGCTGGATTATAATAATACAGAAAAATCAGCGGATCAGTTTATTCTGGGCTAAAACGAAGGAAGGTTGATGATTTGGTTTCTATCGTAGAAAGAAGGAATATTGATCTTCTACGGTTCTCATGTTCTCTGCCTCCTGCGGCGCTCTGAGCTCATCAGCAGCCGCTTCCTGTCAAACGTTGCTGACTTTGCTCTTGGCCTTGGCTCCGCCCCCGGCGCCTGTTTTACTGTCAGACTTCCTGCCGGGTGAGTTCTGGTGGGCTGGGCCTGCCTGGCCGCCGCTGCTGTTGTTGTTGCTGTGGTTGGAGTTTCCGCTCAGGGTCTCCATGATGGAGCGGAAGGCCCCGAACGGCCTGCGGCTCTCCGAGCTGGCGGTCGGAGTCCTCTCCTTCCCCTGAGGGCCCTTTCCGGGCTCCGGCTCCTGATTGGAGCTCCTGTGGACCTGCTCGTCGAAGGTGACCCTCAGTTTGAGGTTCTGGGAGGTCTTCCTGCGGGACGACGGGGACTTCAGGGCGCTCTTGGGGCTGGTTGCCGCCTTCTGGCCGTCGGCGGGGGTTTCTGGAGTTTTCCCGTCGGCGGCGTCGGGGTCGCTGGACGTGGGGGAGGGGTTGTAGCCGATGCTGTCCACAGACTTGGACCCGCTGAGAGAGAAGGCCAGCTTCCTCTCAGCCGAGGAGGACGAGGGGAGGTGCTTCCTCATTACCTGATGGAGGTGGTTCGATGCGGGCTCCTGCTCTGTGATTGGCAGGTGGGACGGCCTATCGGGGCGCAGAGAGCTGGGGGGCGGGGCTCCCTGATTTTTCCCGTCCTCCGCTGGATAACCCTCTGAATCAGACTCGCTCAGAGAGCGCTGCATGATCTGCTTCAGTCTGGCTAGTTTCAGCTCCCTCCTCTCCAGCAGCCCTGTTCTGTGGCCCCCAGGGGCCCCGGGGCCCTCTCTTCCCAGGCTGGCCCCAGGTGGAAGTCTCTCTCTAGAACAGAGGCCGTCCGGAGCCTCTTTCCCCAGAAGCTGCCGCAGGGTGGAGTCCGGTACCACTCCTCCCTGCCGAAGCAGCCAGTGTCCGTCTCCTGGGGTCCCCTCCGCCGTCAGCATCATCTCTGGACACGCCTCCACCAGGGGCTGATGGGAACTGGAGTCCAGAGAGGGAGACAGAAGGTCAGACACGTCTGATTACCTCCAGCGATCCGTCTGATGGACTGCATCTAAAATTTCTGCTACAAACTGATCTGATCGACAACAGAAAATAATTTCCAAGTTTTTCCAACTTTACTGGAAAAAACATCCTAAAAAAATCACAGGAAATAGAAAAATAATATTTGTAGAAACTTGTTGCTGAAGTGAGAAACCCTTAAAGCAAAAAGATGGTTTAGATTTCAGCGTTTGTTCATCTGAAACAAACATTTAAACCCCAAAATAAGCAATGCAAAAGACTTTATATAATAAAACATACATATAAATCCTTCCTTTATTCATTTTGACATTCAATTTTATTATTTAACTAAACAATCCTATCTAATCTATTTGTAAATATTCCATGGGACAGTTAATTATTCAGTTGTGCACTTTAAATATAAATAAAAATATTATTTACATTTATAAATTTCATGGAACCTTCAGATTTTTGTAATCAATGGATCCTGTTACAGCAGATGTAACAGGATCCATGTTCTCCTGTACTATAATAATAATCATTTCTACTCCAGCAGCTCATCTGGTTTCATACAAACGTTTATGATTAAATGACGGCGCTCTGTTGGCTTTTTAAAAACTGTTTCTGTGGTTTTCACATCAGTTCATCACTTTCTGTCCTTTGATAAACTATCAGACTGTATTAGACAACCAGCTGCCAAGGTTTAAAAACTCTTGACATTTTTATTGGTTTTATTTTTTTAGTTTTGACTTCTGCTTTTTTTATTCTATTTTTCAGTTTTAATTCGTTTAAAGTATATATTTTTAATTTTTTTTAAAAGCTCAGTTCCAGTTATGCTTCTAATCTTTTATGTAAAACGACTTGCCTACTGAGGGAAAGGTAAACAAAAGAAAGAAAATCCCAGGTAAGGACAGAGCCTGCAGCAACACAGACCTGACTGCCATACTGCCCCCTGCTGGCGTGGTAACATACGGCAGAAAAAAAGATACAACAGCAACTAGACCTCACATTGATCTATCTCTATAGTTCTGCTGCTATAGGCTTAGACTGCTGGAGGACATAGGGACCCCTTTTTCATCATTCTATCTCTATTCTCCCACTCTGCAGAATCTGTTAGTTCAATCTCTAACGTTCTGCTCTCTCTGCTTTTTCTCATAGTAGCTTCATCTGGTCTGTTCCTGTTTGGCTGTGACTCCATCCTGGAGAGAAATATCAGCTGTGCTGCTGCCATCAACACCTTTGTTTTGGAGCTTGTCTGCCCAGGTGTGTGTTTCCTGGACTTTCACTTCCTTGTATCTATGCTTCTTGTTCTATGTCTGCTTCTGTCTCCTTGAACCCCAGTGGGCCTCAGCAGATGGCCGCTCACACTGAGCCTGGTTCTGCTGGAGGTTCCTTCCTGTTCAAAGGGAGTTTTTCCTCTCCACTGTCGCTACAAGCATGCTTAGTGTGAGGGATTGCTGAAGAGTCAATGAGTCGATGCAATCAGCTGGTTTTCCTTAGATAGAAAACTTTGAATCAATCTGACTGGATGATCTGGTGAACTGGAAAGTGACCTGAGATGACTCGATGTGAATTGGAGCTATAGAAATAAACTGAATAGAATTGAATTAACAGATTTGTGAAAGACACAAATGAAAACTAAGCACCTTTATTTTGTTTGAATCCTTTTTTAATTCTTATTACAATATCACCAAGTTCTTTTTTTTAAGGATCTAGTTTTTGTTTTTAGTTCAGTTAAAAATGTTTTTATTTTCTAGTTTTTGTCATTTCTTTAGCTTCAGTTAGCGATTTTATTCTTGCTAGCAGGAAACATTGTTTGTGTTTTACAGGATTTTTAAGCCTGCGTTTCATTTTATTTTAATTTAAGTCACCTGCAAGACAGGAGGAATTAAATAAAGCTTGTTTTTTAAAAGTAATCCATGTCTTTATCAGCATGAAAAAAATAGAGATTCATGAAATTTAGTTTGATTTCTACGAGACTAAAAACTAGACCTTGTTGCAGAACGAGTCGTGGTTCAGTGAACCTGGAACCTTTGGGCTTCGCTTACAGAAAGCCAACAAACACGGTGGTGGCAGCATCATGCTCTGGTCAGGCGGTTCTGATTGTTTAAGCAGCCCCGTGGGTCTAGAACTAAACCAGACAGAACCTGAAGCGGCTTAGGATGAGAATTCAACAAGACCGGGCGATGACATTATTAAAACAGGAGGTCAAAGGTCACCACTTTATGCAACCAGGTCAATTTCTCTCCTCTGCACCTTTGTTTTATGTCAAATTCTTCAGATTAAAGGTGGAAACGTTCCAGTATGATCGATTATTGGTTTGTTACCAACAGTGTTTCTAGGAGGTCTGAGCTTTATGCTAACTCAGTGGTAGAAAGCAAGCGCACCCTTTCTGAGGCCGTTCTTCTATTGGCTCCAAAGGTTGCTAAGCTTGACTTTGTGAGCGAATCTCAGGCCGTTTTTCAGTTCACAAGAACGTGAGTATGGACTCGTGTCCTCGCCAAGTATGTTCTTGACAAGAATACAGGACAGTCTGGACTCTGGGAGCACGCAGAATAAATCTGGGTCAATTGGATCAGAAGCATACTGATGACATCATCACACCACACTAGAGATGCATTTCACCTGTTATTAATAGTCTCTAGATTATAATAAATTATGACTTTTTTCATTGAGTGGGGGAAAAATAATGAACACAGTCAGATAAACAAAATCAAATGAACATTTTGCTAAATAAAACATAAAACCTCCATCAGATCTCCATCAGTACTTCTCACGGCTATGCAGAGAGAGGGCTGCTGCAGGCGGGCTAACGTTAGCCCTGGCTGCTGCAGGCGGGCTAACGTTAGCCCTGGCTGCTGCAGGCGGGCTAACGTTAGCCCTGGCTGCTGCAGGCGGGCTAACGTTAGCCCTGGCTGCTGCAGGCGGGCTAACGTTAGCCCTGGCTGCTGCAGGCGGGCTAACGTTAGCCCTGGCTGCTGCAGGCGGGCTAACGTTAGCCCTGGCTGCTGCAGGCGGGCTAACGTTAGCCCTGGCTGCTGCAGGCGGGCTAACGTTAGCCCTGGCTGCTGCAGGCGGGCTACCGTTAGCCCTGGCTGCTGCAGGCGGGCTAACGTTAGCCCTGGCTGCTGCAGGCGGGCTAACGTTAGCCCTGGCTGCTGCAGGCGGGCTAACGTTAGCCCTGGCTGCTGTGACGTTAGCCCCCCATAGTGACCCTTAAAAGTATAATATTCTCGTCTAAAATGATCTTAAAACGTACTTTTATTGCACAACGGCAACAGAAAAGAGAACTTCTAACTTAATACTCTGTTACCCTAACCTGGAAGCTGCTGCTGTTGCAGTGCATGCTGGGACAGCTGTTAGTCTGGAGAATGGATGAGTCTCCTCTGATGCATGCTGGGTAAAGAGGGAGGGGCGAGAACAACATTGGCGGACTGTCCATTCTCGGTCTTCTGTTCTTGTGAATAGGAACAGCACTAGGGCTGAGGCTGATGACGTTTCACGCGCACACGAGAACGCACAAGTACACATAATGAGAAACGGCTTCAGACTCGAGCAGGAAGTAAACTAAAGGGGTGAATATCTGCAGATCAGAGAGCAGAAACACTGATAGATGAAGAAGACATTTAAGAGAAAGCAGAAGTCTTGAATGTTAGAGTTACACATTTCGATTGCAGGTAGAAGAAATCCTGCTCTTAAAGTGGAAATTATTGCTCCTGGTTTTTGGGAGGAAAATTCCTCCATAGGACGCGTCATCAAGTTCTGCAGAGGCCTCAAAACAGTTGACACATTTAAAAAAAAAAAAGGATATTTAAAAGGTTTCTCAATAATAAAAAAGGTTTTAATTTATGGGGATGTAAAAGAAACACATTAGATATTCTTTCATTTTATTTTTCCATTTTTAAAAACAAATTTTTTTGAATTTTTTCCCCCAAACTTTATGGTGTTTCTTGCATTTCCTAAAATCTCAAAAATATTAAATAAGGAAAATAACACCTGAACTTCCTAAAATATTGGTTGAAATTTTTCACACGTTTTGCTCTCAAACATCTTTTGATTGTTAAATCGTTCAAACTTCCACTTTTGAAACACATTTTAATATTTATTGAAACCTAGTCTTTGCTTGGAGTAATACTGGAAGTATTTTCTCTCCGTAGGAGCCCCCCCTCCCCCGCCTGTGACCCAGTGGTTCCGTTACCTTGGTGACCTGGAGGGCGTCCCGTCGGCCTTGCTGGGCTCCATCAGCCTCTGCAGATGTTTCTGCAGGTTGATCCTCTCCGCCGCCTGCCTGCGGGACAGAACGGGTCAGATCAGCTCTCTGGAAGCAAAATGCTGATAAAACCTGAAACCAGCTCAGAGTTTCGGACATTAGAACCTTCAGTACCTCCTCTGACCCGGTTCTAAGGTTGACCTTTGAAGGATTCAGCTTCTGAACACCTTAAAGACGTTCTGGAAGCTTCAGAAGATAAAGCGGACCTGGTTTCTGGTTCTGGTAAAGAGACTCACTCGTTCAGCTGCTTGGTGAGCTTGACGACCTGCGAGGCCAGAGACATGCAGGTCTCCACCACCACCAGGTAGCGGGCGCAGGTGGTGTGGCCCTGCCGCTCGGCGCTCTGGGAGGGCCGCTCGCCATGCTGATTCTGGGTCGTCACGTTGGAGCCGTACTCCACCAGAGTCTGGACAGGAGAGGTCAGCGGATCAGGAGGAGAAGAAGCTCTGCTTCCTGGCGGTGGGTGGCTACGTGGTGCCGGCTTACCTGGATGCAGGTGAGGTGTCCGTACTGCGCGGCGACGTGGACGGCCGTGTTCCCGTTCTGGTCTACCTCATCCAGGGAGATGGCCTGCTCCTGCATGAACTGAAGCAGCCACAGCAGAACCTTCTCCTGCAGAGACACCAGAGGACGACCCGGTGACTCCGGGAACCGAAGGATGGAGAGCTCAACGTGCAGTACACGCCGCTACCACAGGGGGGCAGCGGCTCTCCTTAGAGACCAGCAGCAGAAGGCGTTTAGGATAATTCCATTTAAATATGTACATTTTCGCAGGGGGACAATTTCCTGCCAAGTTTGTGGATAGTTTGAACATGTTTAAGCCTCAAAAAGCCGCTTTTTTTTCAGGAGAAAAATAATAAACACTACAGATACAATAGGCCGGTTTCTCTTATCTCTTGGAGGTTCTGGTGAACGTCTGTTTCTGTTTGACCTTAAACTCAGCCTCCTTTTCTCTGCCGACATCATCGCCGGCGCCCCCCTACAGCCCGCACCGGGCCGGTGGTGACCTCACCTGTCCGTAGCGGGCGGCGTAATGGATCAGGCTGGGATGTTCTCTGCTGCAGCTCAGCTCGGCGATGGCCTCTGTCTCACTCACCATCCACCTCACACACTCCAGATGGCCGTTCTGAAACACAGACACCTTCATGACTCACAACCGGCTTCTGGAAGCAGTTTCATCTCCATGGCAACAGCCTCTCACACATTTTCAAGGGAATCAGCTTTTAGCCCATCTGTTCATCTGAGCTTCCTGTCCATCAGAGCCAATCAGGAAGCAGCGTACAGCTGATAACACGCTTCCTGTCCGGCAGCCAATCAGAGCCCAGCGACCGGGCCTTCCTTTGCCTGATTGTAGGAACAACAGAGCCGCTGTTCAAAGTTCAGACAGTTTGATCTCAAACCGGCGTCTTACTTCCTGTGAGCTCAGAGCTCCCGTTAGGCTCCGCCCCCCAGGCAGGGAAAACAGCTGATTAGAAACTGGATCGGGGGTCCAGGAGGGGGCCACTGTTTTTCATGGGACATAGAACAAAAATGAAGATGATGAAAACCTTTTTGTATCTTAACATGGCTAAAGTTTAAAGTTGACTGCATTTCTTTAAATTGCAAAGCTGAATGATTAAATTAGCTCTGAATCAATTCTCATCAGTTACAGAAAATGTGTCCAACTGATCATCGTCTCATTTGAGGATCGATACACTGAGCAAGAGAAGATTGATTAAGAGAAGATTCTACTTAAAAATGCAGTGAGACATTTGCACTTTTTAGACTTCTTAGAAATCATGACAGATATTCTCATGAGAAGTATAGAAATCTCAAAACAAGATCAGAGACTTTTTCTAGATCTAAGGTTAGAGTGCAGTCCCTTCTATCAACAGGATATATGACTTATTTTGGTATGAAATCAGCAAAAATTCATCTAAAAAGTAAAAAGTTCTTAAAATGAGCGTATTTATTCTTAAAATGAGCAGGTAAATAAAGGAAAACTGCCATAGAAAATTTTATTTTTCCCCTTAAAATAAGATAATTACTAGTGTTGCACCAATACAGATACCAGTATCAGACGGGCCCCCGATCCAGCACTAAAATGGTGGTATCGGTATCGGTGAGTACCAACTAATAGGGCACCGATACCATTTAGAGAGCCAAAAGTTTCTTCAACTATTGTCACCCATTCCAGGTAGGCAATAAAAAGTTCTACTGGATTCACTTTGTTTTAGTCTTTTTTTTTCCTGCTTCACAAAGGTAGGCAGCAGCTTGACATGAAGCCATGATGGAAATTATTTTACATCCAAGTAGTATATATATATATATTTATATTAGGGATGTAACGGTTTATGAAAACCGTCCGAACCGTTCGGTTCGACTGTCTCGGTTCGGTTCGCGTGTGTTGCGTTCGGTTCATGCGCTGCTCCTTTTTCTCATAGGCGAAGCGTTTACACTCCAGAGCAGAAGGTGGCGCTACTGCGACCAAAGCCAACCACCAGTAGTAAACAAGTAGAAGAAGAAGCGAAGTAGCGTAGCCGGGTGTAGCAGAATAAAATCAGTTGTTGTGGAGAATTGTGTGGGTATGGCGAGTGGGAAAGAACAGGAGTTGGAAGACGCGCCAGCAGCACTTTATAGGTCTGCTGTATGGGACCACTTTGCATTTAGAGTGACCTACGAAAGAAAGTTGTGGATAAAAGTGCAACAGTGTGCAAGCATTGTGCAACACGTTTTGTTTATGCTAACAGCAACACGACCAACATGTCAGGCTAACAATCAACATATACCGAACCGAACGGTGGATTTTGTGAACCGTTCCAGCCCTAATATACAGATATATGTATATATAAATAAAATGCAGCAAAATCCTTCATCATCTTAACCGTCGACAGACTGCAGCCATTTCCCAAATTCCTCGTTTTCCAGCCACTTTTGTTGAAATTTGCATCTCTAGCATTTTCTTTGCCTCACGCTTTTTTTCCGAACATACTGCTTTACGATCGGAAGCAATTCTGCGCAAACACTCTGAACCAATTATATATTATTATACATAATGATATAATATATCTGACAGTTTTTTTTATAAACGAATAAAAAACAAATGAATAAAGCATCTGAAATGCCTCGATAATCACATTTAATTAATTTTAATACCAGTGGAAACCCTGTACTACCTGAAATAAAGACGATGGACTTTTTTTTTGCTTATTCTAAATCTAAATAATCTTCTTTCATCGGTAAATCCTCTAGCTGCTCAGACCGAGGTAAAATGCACCCTTTTTCAAGAAAATCGACTTACAGGTCAATTTTTTGCAGTGTGTGCTTTCAGTACAGCGGCCAGGATCGGTTCTCCAGGGCCGCTGGTTCCCATTGGCCCCTGAAGAGAACCGCCTCTTTATTGGAGGATCTTTAAGTTCTTTCATTTAGGATTAACTTCTGTTCTGCTTGTTTTGGTCTGACCTCAGAGAGGATTCTATTATAGATTAATAATGCCTTCATCATCATCATCATCCTCATCATCCCCACCTGTGTACTGAATCAGGTCCGTGTTACAGAAACTCCAGGTAAATCAGCAAAGAGCTTAAAGAAGCAGATCAACCTGAGAAATGTCCTAAAGTCCAGACTAAGATTATTCTGGACAGGAGAACGTCTCAGGAACTTGAGGTCGGAGAGGGACGACCCGACACCCAGGAGCTCCACTGGCCATCATCAGCAGGTCAAAGGTTAAAGGTCATGACCCGGTAGGAGCAGAAAGCCTCTAGTATGAACAGAACAAGGGCGGTTCTTTAACGTTCTCTCTGAAGGCTCAGAACCACATGGAGGTGGAGGAATGATGATCTGGGCTCGTTCAACATTTTAGAACCCAAAGCAGCTGAAGGGCTGATATGAAGGAATCCACATGTGGCCTAGTCCAAGTCCAATTGGGTCGCACTGTCAGCTAAAGGCATATTTTAGTCTCTATACTCTAGTTAACGATGAATCGATTACTAAATTAGTTGATGATTATTTCAATAATGGATTAATCTGATTAATAGTTTCAGTCCTAATCCAGGCCTGACAGTAATCCCAGCATCCCTCCTGGACCCACCTTGACCCCCAGCCCCGCGGGGGTGAGCTGCTGGCTGTTCCGCTCGTTGAGGCCGTCCTCCCCCATCAGGGAGGTGAGGTGCTGCAGGCAGTCGGCGTGACCCTGAGAGGCGGCCACGTGCAGCAGGTTGTTGGCGTCCTCGTCTCTGATCAGCTCCAGGTTGTCGGCGGCGAGGTGAGGCTGCAGGAGGAAGAGGAGGAGACGTCAGGAATGAGAGGATGAGGAGAAACGTGATGAAGAGACGGGGACGCCCACCAGCAGGGAGATCTGTCCTTCTCTGACGATGTTGATGATGTTCTGGTTCTTCTTGGTCTCCTCGTCCACCTCCCCTCCTGTGCCTCCAAACCCCCTAAGGCTGACCCCACCTCCTCCAGGAGCCCAGGCTTTGGAGGCGTCCTGTTTGGCCCCCGGTGGTGGGAACGCGGGGGGATCCCCCCCCAGGCGCTGGCTCTGGGAGTCCGGGAAGACTCGGGCCGACAGGAGCTTGTCTGGAAGCAGAGTTCTGGTGTCGTCATCTTCGTAAGAGGAGGGAAACGCTTTTTTTTACTAAAACCGTACCTGCATCAGAGAAGGAGGAGATGGAGGAGGAGCAGCTGAGTAGGCCAGAGGCGGGAAGCTCCGCCTGGTAACCTCCTCCACCCGGGGAGCGGTGGAGGTGCCGGAGGTCCGGATCCATAGACTTGGACTTCCGCAGGTCCGACCACTTCACCGGAGACAGAACGCAGTACTGCAGAGACAGGAGGGAACCGTGGTGAGGCAGCAGGAAGGAGGCGGCGGCAGCCACCGCTGTGTGGGGATGGATCGGACCGGTTCTGGCCGGAAAGGTTTTATTCAATCTGCAGCAGAAGGTAAACGGTCTGGGTTGGACTCACCGGAGTCTGGGAGCTGCTGCTCAGAGCTTCGCCGTGGCTCAGAGCCGAGTTCTTCAGTCCTCGGTTCCTCTCCAGGGTTCCTCCTCCCGCGTTACTCCCCGCCGCTGAGCGCCGGTCGTGAGGGACCCGAGGCAGCGTGGACATCTGCTGACTGGACTTGATGTAAGGCACGTCCAGGATCTCGTCCATGTCCAGATCGTAGTGCTCCAGCTCTCCAAACAGAGCCTGAGGGTTGCTCCCCCCCACCAGGCCCTTGGCCTTCCCTCCGGACCCGTCGGGCGGCGTGGAGGCGTTGCTGGGTTTCTCAGACCTGGAGTCATCCTTACCGACCTCATTCTGCTCCCCCAGAACCAGCCCCGCGTTCTGGACCTTACCGTCCGAGTCCGAGTCTGTGGTCTCTGGCTGGTGCTTCAGGGGGGACACCCTCTTCACCGGACGGAACTTACTGTGGACCTCAGCGAGTCCCGCCGGTTTGATTCCTCCTCCGCTGTGGGAGGGGACTGCTCGACTCCAGTTGATGGCCGGAGCTGCAGGAGGATAAAGACTGAACCTGAGCTGCTGCTGGACTTCCAGACTTCCAGCTGATCTTTGATCAGATCTTAAGATTTAAAACAGTTTACGAACTTCGCCTGTTTTTCCAGTGATCCTGACGTTCTAGTTCTACCAACCAAAATCCATGAATCAAAGGTTAAAGTGTCTTCAAAAGTTTTAAGGATAAAAAATCCAGCTGTAATAACGTCTTTATTAGTATGATAGGAAACATCTCTTATTTTTTAGATCTACTTCAAAGATGGTTGCAGCTTGAATTCAGAGATATGAACCATGAACCCGACTTTCCTTAATGAGCCGATTCATCTTTACGCTGACGACACTGTCATCTATTCCTCCAAAACCTGCCTGCCGAATAAGGCTGGGCAGTTTATTGCATCTGCAACATAATCACAATTTAATAAAACGCAATTTTCAAAGAGCAGGACACCAAATTTCTCCCTCCAGCCCTTTAGGTGGTGCTAAAGCACTTGAAGTGGGTTTTATTGCCACACAGAAAGGTGGATAGAGTTGCAGCTAGCAGCTGATTCATGCAGGAAAGTAGAGGTAAAGTCTTTTTCAAACAATAGTTACAGTAATGTCCTGTAAAACTGAAAGCCTGGAGGTGAAAAATCTACTAGCTTTGGGTTACTGCAAAGGAAAAGACAGATATGACGGGTATGGGGCTTTGCAGGCTAAGAAAAGAAGCCAAACGACCCCCATTCCAAAGAGGTGGACCCGTTTCTATTTGCTTGTTTTCTAAACAAAAACCAGGCTTTGTTGGGCTGCTGGATAAAACCTGGAACTAAACGCTATTTCTGACAATTTGAATTGAAAAAGCTTCCTGGATGGAAGAGAAATGTCTTCAAACTTGAAAACAAAGTCCAAACTTTTTTTGTAAAATGAGTTTAGGTTCAGGTTAAGGTTAGTTATGGTTTGGGGTTATATTCAGCCTTAGGGCATAGAAAGGGTTGAATGGAGTCTGTAAAACGAGGGTGACTGTGTTGATTGTCCTGTGACTGTCAGGACTGTTTGTCTTCCTTCCTCCACCAGGCGGCGCCTGGTCCTGATTCACCTCCTCACACACCTGCAAAGGGTTACCTCATTAAGTGTTCTTAAGCTGCTGACTGCCACTACCTCGACGCCAGTGTTTGCCAGTTTTGGGTACTCTAGCTAAGCTGAGTTTTGCTGAGTCAAACAGAGTTTTTGTCAACCTTTGAGTTTTAATCTTGCTATTTTTTTCTTTGCCTCTCGGCAGAAAGTCGTCCTGCAAACTGGACGTTTCGGACTTTCTCTCCCTGAAAGGATCAACTGAGCCTCAAATTGAGCTGGGATCCTCCAAGGGATCGTTTGAGTTTCACACTGAGCAAGGGATTCATCTGCACCACAGTCCGTTCAAGTACGCAGGAAATCTAAGTAGCAGTCAGTTTCTCCGTTCTCTTACAAACAACTGCATTCTGGGTAAACCCTGTCCGCCCTCCACCGAATGAGACAAACACTGGAACAACCCCACAACGACTGGAGTCAAAGAGTAAACCACTTTTCTGGAAACCTGAGTCTGCAAACCTTTTCTTCCTCTTCAAGTTCGAGAATCAATTTTCCCAGTGAACCTGAGCTAGCCACAGTGTCTTCCCCTCACCTTTCAGTCCCGGTTGAGCAGTGTTCAGAGCAACACTGGAATCTCCACAAGCTTCTCAATAAACCTGTTAAACCTTTTCCCTGGTCTCTCCGTATTGGTTTCTCTGCATGTGGGTCCGAGCTCTTGATAAAATCACGACAGTGACGCCCCGACTCATATTTTCTGTTTTTTAGATCCTGTCTAATTCAGGGGTCTACGGCTCTTTTGAGCCTCTAAAATGACCCTTAATAGCTGCTAAAAATGATAGAAACAACTAACTAATGTTCTATAATAACAGCCTTAGAAGCTTCTGTGGGTTTATAAAGAATATTTCAAATATTCCTAGAGCTATTTCTCTTTTCATTAGCTTGGAAATTATATATATATATATTTTTTTTTTACATCAAATAATATCGTATAGAACATACACTATATTGCCAAAAGTATTTGCTCACCCATCCAAATTATTGGAATCAGGTGTTCCAATCACTTCCATGGCCACAGGTGTATAAATTCAAGCACCTAGGCATGCAGACTGTTTTTACAAACATTTGTGAAGGAATGGGTCGCTCTCAGGAGCTCAGTGAATTCCAGCGTGGAACTGTGATAGGATGCCACCTGTGCAACAAATCCAGTCGTGAAATTTCCTCGCTCCTAAATATTCCACAGTCAACTGTCAGCTGTATTATAAGAAAATGGAAGTGTTTGGGAACGACAGCAACTCAGCCACGAAGTGGTAGGCCACGTAAACTGACGGAGCGGGGTCAGCGGATGCTGAAGCGCATAGTGCGAAGAGGTCGCCAACTTTCTGCAGAGTCAATCACTACAGACCTCCAAACTTCATGTGGCCTTCAGATTAGCTCAAGAACAGTGCGCAGAGAGCTTCATGGAATGGGTTTCCATGGTCGAGCAGCTGCATCCAAGCCATACATAACCAAGTGCAATGCAAAGCGTCGGATGCGGTGGTGTAAAGCACGCCGCCACTGGACTCTAGAGCAGTGGAGACGCGTTCTCTGGAGTGACGAATCGCGCTTCTCCATCTGGCAATCTGATGGACGGGTCTGGGTTTGGCGGTTGCCAGGAGAACGGTACTTGTCTGACTGCATTGTGCCAAGTGTAAAGTTTGGTGGAGGGGGGATTATGGTGTGGGGTTGTTTTTCAGGAGCTGGGCTTGGCCCCTTAGTTCCAGTGAAAGGAACTCTGAATGCTTCAGCATACCAAGACATTTTGGACAATTCCATGCTCCCAACTTTGTGGGAACAGTTTGGAGCTGGCCCCTTCCTCTTCCAACATGACTGTGCACCAGTGCACAAAGCAAGGTCCATAAAGACATGGATGACAGAGTCTGGTGTGGATGAACTTGACTGGCCTGCACAGAGTCCTGACCTCAACCCGATAGAACACCTTTGGGATGAATTAGAGCGGAGACTGAGAGCCAGGCCTTCTCGTCCAACATCAGTGTGCGACCTCACAAATGCGCTTCTGGAAGAATGGTCAAAAATTCCCATAAACACACTCCTAAACCTTGTGGACAGCCTTCCCAGAAGAGTTGAAGCTGTTCTAGCTGCAAAGGGTGGACCGACGTCATATTGAACCCTATGGATTAGGAACGGGATGTCACTTAAGCTCATATGTGAGTCAAGGCAGGTGAGCAAATACTTTTGGCAATATAGTGTAGATCCATGTTTCATCCTAATGAATAATTTTTCCTTTTTTTAAAAGCTAAAAATACCAATAAGATGTTGGTTGTTTTAGATGGCAGCAGATTTCCTACCGCAGATATTTAACTAATATGAAAGGCTGTGTTTTATTAAAAAGTCAGGTAATATTAAATGACTT
Source organism: Cyprinodon diabolis (assembly GCA_030533445.1). Lineage (NCBI taxonomy): Eukaryota > Metazoa > Chordata > Actinopteri > Cyprinodontiformes > Cyprinodontidae > Cyprinodon > Cyprinodon diabolis. The sequence goes on along the minus strand of CM060073.1, from coordinate 47,397,636 downwards.
AATTAGCCGGACTCGGAGCAAACTGCCTCTTTGGATTTGAAAGGTTGCAGACCTCTGGTCTAAACTAAGGGATTTAAATGTGAAGGTTTTGCATCTTTGTGGCTGGAAGCTGATAAACCAGATAACCTGATAAATCCAGATTGGGCTCTTTGCTAAACATTAGCTTCAAAATGCTAAAGCTGGTCTCTTTTTGGGCTTTGGAGCGTTTTTTTTTTCTTCACCAGATTGATTCATAGGTCAGAGTTAATTAAACAACCTGGATAGAAACATTTCCTCAGAAATAATCAGAAACCGGGACAGAAAAGGAGCGAAGAAGCTAAAGATCTTAAACTGATCAAAACCAATTTTAAAGGAGATTCTGGCTTCTTGGAAGGAAAAACAGAGATTCTTACCGGGTCTCTCCTCTGCCGAGCCATCGCTCCTTCTGGACAGTTCTGGAATGTTCTTCAGAGATGTGACAGAATACTGGAACAAAGAGACCAGGCTGTATTTAACCACCATGTGGTCCGTGGACAAAACAGACCTCATCAGCTGATCCAGTAAAGCAGCTCCAGGCCCGGTTCAGTGTTTGAACTTCCATACTGACCACTGAATCGTCGGAGAAGTCGATCTCATCCAGGTCCAGGTACTCAGGCGCCTCCATCTCTCTGCCGCATCATCGGCCTGAGCAGCAGCTGCAGACAGAAACAGCTTTGGTTTTAGAGCCGCCGACTGAGCCGGACCCAAACACCGATAGAATCAGCAGGAATAAAACACAGGAAGTAGCTGCAGGAAACCAACGTTTGAAACCGGGCTTTCTGACCCGGACTGTGCCAGGATTTACAGAGAATGAAAAGGAAGTTCTGTAAACCTCTCTGTTTAAAACGGACACATTTGTTTGACCATTTTCAAAGAACAAATAACCAAGTAAAGGTCCGACAGGCAGCAGGACGATCAGAACCGACAGAGCAGAAAACCGGACCCAGAAGCACTGAGGTCACCCAGACAACAGGTCTTATCCTTACCATATAGAATCAGCCCAGAAAGGTCAGCTGTAGGTACCAGATCCGCTCGGGGCCCCGCCCCTTCTTATGACATCAACATGTGGCAACTCTACTCGGACAAACTGTATTCCACTCATTTCTTAAGGATCAAATCTCTTTTGGAGTCTCAACATATTATAACCTATATTTGCTCTTATTTTACATTTCATTGGTGATCTGAAGTAGCTGAAAGTAGAAAACAATCATTGTCAGTCTGGAAGGAAAATGCTGCCTTCTAAAGGCTGATTTATGCTCAGAAACCAGGTCGTCTGCGTGTGTCGCAGTTAACACAGATACGCCCCCCCCCATCCGTCCACAGACATTCTGCTGCACCTCTCCATAACTGTAGGTGACCGCAGACAGTGCTGCAGACAGGAGGCCTCTGATTGGTCAAATCTACATCTGCTCTACACTATGCGTGTTTCCTGTTTGGTTCCTTACTGGATTGCTTTGTTTGTCTGACCTCCATTGTGGAAAACGACTCATGATGATGGACCAGCTAGAAGAGCGAGGTGTGCGGGAACGCTGGGACCCTTTTTCCACCTGGATCCCCGCTCTTTTTGGCCCTCATGTCCCTCCGTTGTTGCATAGACTTGCCCCCCCTTCCTCACCGCCTCGGCCGTATCTAGACCCACAGCTACTTCCTGATTGGCCCTCTGGCGTTGCGGCGTTGAATAACATAGTGCAGACCACGCTTCAATATTGGGCATAAATCAAAAATGTCTGCGATACACTGCTAATTTTAAATATTAAAATCTGAGCTCAGGAAGGACAAATGGAACGTCTCAAAAATGACTTTCGTAGAGATTTTAGACAAATTAAACGAACGGTTGCTGTTGACACAAAGTTAAAAGTAGTGTAGATTAATATGGCTAACTGAGCGAGCTAAAAGAGTTTTTCCGTAAGAGTTTAAAATCAATCCACTGGACTTGGTTTCCAAGGTTTGAAAACGTTTCGCTTCCCCTCCAGGAAGCTTTCTCAATTCAAATGTCTGGATCCGCAGTGAGTTTGAGGCTAACCTGTTAGCTAGTGAGCTCAGTTAGCCACGGCGCTACCCAGCTCTCCGCCTTTATATCAGGGTCTAACAGTTACTTTGTTCACCAGAAACAGATTTCTTTCAGTTTTGTTATTAATCAAGTAAATTAGAGACTGTTTTACATCATGTAGCAACATCCAGCTAATCATGTAGCGTATGATGCTACATGAGTAGATCTGGTAGCTACAGCGGTTCTGGGTTTAGGTCAAACGGAGTCATTCAAATAAACATCAGCAGGATTTCAGGAAAACCATTCATTCTAACTGAATGCTGAGAATTTAAATTGAGATTTATAGACTGGTGTCTGTTTTAATCATCAAACATCGTTTCCTTTAAATCTCATCTCAGCCACCAAAGACATGCTTTAAATCTAAGAGTAAAGGTTAGGGGAAGCCGGGGTCCCTCCGTCCGCCCAGACATGTTAGACTCAACCCCTGAGAAGCCTTTCCTGGACGTGGTTTGGTGAACGCAGCTTTCATGACAAAGAAAGAAAACAGGAACAAAAACAACGTTTATGGGGTAAATTTGGAGCATTTCAGGAGAGCAGGGAAGCTTTTATAGCTTTAGGGGAGAAGCTGTATTTGGCTCTTTAGCAGGCCTGGGCAATTAACCGGATTTTTACCGTCACTGTGATAACCAGCGACAATTTTCCCATGTCGGTAAAATAAATAAACTTAATCTAGTCATTGCCAAGTGGTTAGAGCATTGCAGTTTGATTCAAGTCCCACATATTCCCATGGACTGGCGCTCTGGGTCCCTGAGCAAGATCCTTAACCCTCAGACTGCTCCCCAGGCACCGCAATATGGTAGCCCACTGCTCCCCAAGGGGATGGGTTAAATGCAGAGTGAATTTTATTGTTCTGTACTTGTGACAGTGTAATGACAATAAAAGCTGAAATAAAAGCTGTTATTTCCATTCTCCTTTAAGTCACGGCAGCGTCAAGGAAGTTTGTTTCAAATATTGTTGTTTTTGAGGTAGAGAACATCATCGTTCAGTTTGGTTTATAGACAACTTCCTGATTCCCATATTTTCTCAAACCCCTGAACTGAGCATTTGTAATTTTCTTTCTTTTTTCTGTCTTAATGTTGGCAGTGGGCTTTAGGCTGCCCTGCAAGGCTTTAAACCTGGGTTTAACCGGAGACTAAGCCATTCTCAAGCACATATCAAGGTGCTCATTTTGAGCCTGGATCCAGATTTATTGTTGATTCTGTTCATGGTGGAGAATCCTGCTTCACAGCAGCAGGTTGAGCCAAACATCCTCTAAATGTGCAGGGTCATCTTTGAGCACGCCATTTCACTTTTCTTTCACCAGTTCACCGCAGTTCTTCCAGCAGTCCACACTTTCTCTGCTCTCTTTTTCTAATCTTCTTCTCCTTCTTTCCCATCGCCCGGCTTGCCACAGGTTTGCCTGCTGTGTCTAAAAGTAGCAGCAGCAGCAACCCAGACTGACACCTCATTGGCTCATTTGGATCACGTGCAGCCTGGACCCGGACGCTCTGATGGCTTTACCGTATTAACAGGAGAAGCGGCGCAAGTGAAGTTAGACACTGTGGTCAGTCAACATGCGGTAATTTGTAAATGTTTTAAATCAGGTTGGGTCCGGATTAGCCAGCAGGTGGGTCTGGATTCGGGCAGCGGTCGGCTAATCTGTGACCTCTGGTTTAAACAATGCAAATTGTTCCACTGCACACTCACTTCGGTGGCACCAATATTACACCGATGTTGAGCAGAGAACAGGAAATGCAAAGTTTGTCTGAAAAACTTTTAGGACTACGCAACGTATCACACCCAACCTAACCTACAGCACAGCTACGCTGATGTCCAGTTAGAATAATTGTTTGCAAGAGAGGACACATTTTTCTCCTGTTCAATGAGACATTGTTGAATGTTTAAGACTTTAATACTAAATTGAAAGTAATATGTAAGGTTATTTATTTAATAAACAAATTATAAATAATAAGTTGCATTTTCTGCACATGCTTTTATCTCTGATAGAGGAGCCAGAGCATTTATCGTGTATTTATCATTATCGAGGTAAAACTGAGCAGTTTAGATTCGAGGTCGTATCGCCCAGCACTGGTCTTTAGGTCCGTTTTCTGATGGTTCTGTATCATCTTCCTAAAGGCAACAATGAGGACAGACGGGGTCAGGGTTCAAAACTGACGGTTCTGGATTTCTGTTTCCAGCATCCTGAATGAAAGGGATGAAGAGCAGTGGAGCGAGCACACAGCCCTGAGGTACCCCTGTGTTCAGGATAATAGAGGGTGGAGTGCAGTTCTGCATTCTCACCACTCGGGGTTAGCAGTGAGAACATCTCTGATCAGGAACACAGAAGCTGCTGCAGATGGTTTAATTACTGGATTCAGAGGAACAAGTTCAGGCTGATTAATGAAGGAAAAAACAGGTTTTCAAATAAAACCTTGAATGTAGCAGAAGTTAGGGACGCTGATGCGTCCACACAAAGACGTAATGATAGACCGCCGCTTGTTTTTCCTAACAGGACAAAGAAAGTTCATGTTTCTATGTTAAACCTGCTGCTTGTTTTCCACCTTTATTACATTTGATCTCTGAGGCCCTAAAACAGCCTCAGAAAACCTAATTTCCCTTCAGGAATGCAGGGAACTCTGCTGGCTAGGATCAGCCTTCAGGATCCAATTACTGGGTCAGAACCAGCAGGTCCCGGTTTTCCATTCCTTCCCTTTCCTGTTTCTTCTTCTCTTCGACCAACAGGCTCCTCTCTGGAGTTTCAGCTTTTAAATAAAGCTTCTCAGCCTGAATCACAGAGGAACGAGTCACAGCTGATCAAACGCATCAGAGGCTGAGATCAAAGCTGCTCTGACCCCCCCTTTGATACAGAACCCTGCTGCTGTGGCGACGGCCAATAGGAAAAAGGAATCAAATGGACAAAGGAAGAAAGTACTGAAAATAAACCATTTAAAGGAAAAGTCGCTCATATTCAGAATTCAAACTTCTGAAAGTTCTTTAAATCTGAAATGATTCCATCCTGTTCAATAAATGATCAGTGTTTTTAATTCAGAGTAATTTTCATGTGAATGTGCTTTACTGGAGGCATCCAAAGAACAATACTGCCACCTACTGGTTAGTGACATTGTCACGGTGCGGTATCGGCTGTTGATCAAGTCCCAGTGCTGTATCTGGTGTTTGTCACAACGCGCTATTATCCAAGTCATCTTGAAAACATTCTTCTTCCAAATGTTGGCTACATATTACGTGTTTTTTCTCTGGCCAGAAGTTCGATGGCAAATCCTCCCTCTTCAAGTTGGCGATCCAACGACCAACCCGTCCGTGGAGGATCAGGAATCAGAAAGGTGGAATAACTCTTTTTTCCACTTTTACCCGATGTATTCCAGCATCCAGCTGCCATGCACGTGGGCATTGTCAGTTTCACTATAGCTCTGGTGAATTTCAATGGTGAAGTCCTCTGGAAATCTTCAATAATTGTTGTTGATTGCAGATGTGTCTAGTAGTTCCCATTGATTTAGCTTGTAAAGCGGGGAGAATGGCGCTAGGCTTACCGCACCGTGACGTCACTGCTGGAAGATGGCAGGAAGGAGGGGCTACTATATTTGGGCAAAAATGGCCGCTCCCAGACTCAGTGATCGCAATAAAAATTATTGTTTTGATTTTTTTACTGATTAATGCTGAATTCATTAAATCACTGCAAACTAGAGATGCACTATATAATCGGCCCCCTATCGGTATCGGCCTTAAAGCTGAATATCGGACATCGGCCCCCCCACCGATATTTAACCCGATATTTGATCAGCTTCTGAGTTTCTAAAGTCTAAAAAAAAAAAATACTACTGCTTCTTCTTCCTCCAAAACTTCTTTTTTACAGACTTAAAAACTTCTAAAGACGAGGGAAAAAATATTGATACATTAAAATATCACAATATCTTCATATGCTGATATATTGCCATTTAAAAACACCGTATCAATCTCTTTTACTAAGGAAATATTGCTATATGTCATCGCATACGAAATCCCCCGAAAATTAACAACATTTTGCCATATCTTTATATTTTTGATATATTGACAAAATCTCACAAGAATTTGCAAAATCTCACGAGAGTTTGTAACAGAACGATGAAATTTCACGAGATTTTGAAAGTAAAATAGATCGATACCGCGTTTTTAAAAATCTATTTGATATCAGCATATGAAAATATATTTGAGTATATTATTTTTCAAAGTGTCAGAAATGGATAACAAAACTGCTATTTTCAATGACTACTTATTTTTGTCCAGCTTTAACATCGGTATCGATATCGGTTATCGGCTACATGAGTTTTAAAATATCGGCATATCGGATATCGGCCAAAATCCCAATATCGTGCATCCCTAGTGCAAACGTATCAGTTTTAGGTATAAATAATGATCCATTGATTAATCCTTACTGACCGGACTTTTCCTTAAAGGGATCATAGAATATAAAACCTAGTTTCCATTGTCATAGATGAATAACAATAGTTCAGTGGGTGAAATGGATGTACAGAGAAGTTCAAACCCCACAATCTGCAAATCTCATAATTCTAAACTTCCACCATAAAACAGGCAAATCCAAGCAAAGCACCAAGTTGACGTAAACTCTGGGATGTTGCCTTATTTTGTTCTAGCCTGAACTCTCGTCATGCCCTGAAATTGACATAGAGACCAGCCCACTGGTTCACTAGCCCAATGGAGGGGCGTTATGAAGCGTCGGCTGCTGGGCCGCCCATCCTCAGACAAAGGAGGGGGGCTGGGGGCCGGTAAGGCAGGCGGGGGGAAGCATGGGGCCCCCGGTGTCCAGGCTACCATCACTAGGTCGGTTTCGGTTCCTCCGTCCCCCGCTGGTTCCCTTCACCCGTCCAACCCCAGAGCTAAAGGCTCAGTTCTGCTGCACTGTAGTCAACCAAAATCCCAGACGATTTCAAAATTCCCCCCAAGACATTTTTTTTTAGGTATGAGAAGTAGGACATGTCCAGGAAAAAGAGGACGTCTGGTCCCCCTACCATATCACCAATCTAATGTTTCAGTGAGTGAGTGCTTGTTGCTATGATGCGTCTTTGCTCAGCAGCTTCGCTCGTTGTAAACCAACCAATCAGAGCACAGCTCATCTAAATATTCCTGATCAAACCATAAAAGGAAGAAAACCTGTCATTTCATTCTAGGGCTTTTAACCAGGCTGCATTAGGGCTCATAGAACACCTAATATGCCATTTTCAGCCCAACCAATGTTACACACCCTATTAGAGACCTGAAGGACCAGATACCCTATAGAATCATTCTATCACCCTATTAGAGACCTGAAGGACCAGATACCCTATAGAATCATTCTATCACCCTATTAGAGACCTGAAGGACCAGATACCCTATAGAATCATTCTATCACCCTATTAGAGACCTGAAGGACCGGATACCCTATAGAATCATTCTATCACCCTATTAGAGACCTGAAGGACCAGATACCCTATAGAATCATTCTATCACCCTATTAGAGACCTGAAGGACCAGATACCCTATAGAATCATTCTATCACCCTATTAGAGACCTGAAGGACCAGATACCCTATAGAATCATTCTATCACCCTATTAGAGACCTGAAGGACCAGATACCCTATAGAATCATTCTATCACCCTATTAAAGACCTGAAGGACCAGATACCCTATAGAATCATTCTATCACCCTATTAGAGACCTGAAGGACCAGATACCCTATAGAATCATTCTATCACCCTATTAGAGACCTGAAGGACCAGATACCCTATAGAATCATTCTATCACCCTATTAGAGACCTGAAGGACCGGATACCCTATAGAATCATTCTATCACCCTATTAGAGACCTGAAGGACCAGATACCCTATAGAATCATTCTATCACCCTATTAGAGACCTGAAGGACCAGATACCCTATAGAATCATTCTATCACCCTATTAGAGACCTGAAGGACCAGATACCCTATAGAATCATTCTATCACCCTATTAGAGACCTGAAGGACCAGATACCCTATAGAATCATTCTATCACCCTATTAAAGACCTGAAGGACCAGATACCCTATAGAATCATTCTATCACCCTATTAGAGACCTGAAGGACCAGATACCCGATAGAATCATTCTATCACCCTATTAGAGACCTGAAGGACCAGATACCCTATAGAATCATTCTATCACCCTATTAGAGACCTGAAGGACCAGATACCCTATAGAATCATTCTATCACCCTATTAGAGACCTGAAGGACCAGATACCCTATAGAATCATTCTATCACCCTATTAGACACCTGAAGGACCAGATACCCTATAGAATCATTCTATCACCCTATTAGAGACCTGAAGGACCAGATACCCTATAGAATCATTCTATCACCCTATTAAAGACCTGAAGGACCAGATACCCTATAGAATCATTCTATCACCCTATTAGAGACCTGAAGGACCAGATACCCTATAGAATCATTCTATCACCCTATTAGAGACCTGAAGGACCAGATACCCTATAGAATCATTCTATCACCCTATTAGAGACCTGAAGGACCAGATACCCTATAGAATCATTCTATCACCCTATTAGAGACCTGAAGGACCGGATACCCTATAGAATCATTCTATCACCCTATTAAAGACCTGAAGGACCAGATACCCTATAGAATCATTCTATCACCCTATTAGAGACCTGAAGGACCAGATACCCTATAGAATCATTCTATCACCCTATTAGAGACCTGAAGGACCAGATACCCTATAGAATCATTCTATCACCCTATTAGAGACCTGGAGAACCAGATACCCGATAGAATCATTCTATCACCCTATTAGAGACCTGGAGAACCAGATACCCGATAGAATCATTCTATCCATCCTTTAACTATTTTTAATGATACTGCCACCTGTGGCCAAAACACAGAACTGCAGCTGCTGCCTTCTCATTCTGTTCTGCTGGTTGATTATTCAGGATTCCTTCCAACTGAAGCAGGACGGATAGTGACTACTCAGCAGTTCCTCACAGAACCGACTTTTAAAAAACCCAAATGATCCTTTAATGACAAAAAAATAAAAAAATCATATTTTTGTTCTATTAACTTAAGGATTCAGGAGATTCACAGATAAAACCAGGAGCTGAAGGAGGAGGAACAAACTAAATGCTTCCAGAATCAGAGGACCTTTAGACTGAAGCTTGAGTGGATGGGTTTGATGGGGAGGCAGCAGTCTGCAGACTGAAGCAGGATCAACGTCATGCTTAATTGCAGGTCTGCATGGATCAGAGGAGGCTGCAGCCGGGCGCTCACATCTCTGCCGTCATCAGGTGGTGGATCCACAATCAGATCCAGATGTTCTAGCGCCTCTCTGACTCCAGTTCTTCCTCTGCTGTCTGACAGATCAGCGAGGAGGAAACTCTGAGCATCAGAGGAGGCAGAACTCCAGTCTGGACTAGCAGAACCATGCAGGCTCAGACGGCGTCCATGAAAAGCCTGCAGCTGCTTCCTGCCTGGGAGAAACCGCCAAACTCCGCCCACCAGAATAAAAACAAACCCTAAATGCAGCTTAGAGCGGCTGCCCGGCCCGGCGACCCGGATAACAACAGCTCGGCTCAGGAAGCCGAGAGGAAAGCAGGAGGCCCACATCTGGCTGCTGTGTTTATGTGAACAGCTGATGAGAAACCAAAATAAACCCAGAACCAGAACCAGCAGAACTCCAGCTCTGCAGGAAGAACTTTAGCTGGATCAGAACCGCAGCGATCCGCTTCGCCTCAGCTGGATCAGAACCGACAGCGAGCTCCGACCCAGGGGCAGCAAACTACAGAACACCTGCTGGGGCCAGAAAGAACCAGAACCAGCAGAACCAGGGAAGCTTTCAATTAAAAACCTCACTATTACCCAGTAATTACACAATGAAGGGTCTAGTTAGCTAGTTAGTTAATTAGTTAGTTAGTTAGTTACTCTGCAGTTACTCTTCCCTTTTATACACACCTCATCTTCCTGCTTCATTTTCTCACCTTGGAAATTTTCCTAAAGTTCTCAAATGGAGTCAGCACTTCCCCGTTCAGCAATATGTGGGGGAGGGGCCGCTCTACTTCACTATTTCTAGGATGAGGGAACCACAGACTATCCACACTTTTAAAAAAGGATTAAAGACATTTATATTTCAGCAGAATTGACCACTGTTAACTAAGGGTGTGCAAAATAATCGTCATGACGATGCATCGCGATTCTGATTTTTGTGATCTACTGCATCGATTCTTGAAGGCAAGAATCGATTATAAAAATAAAAAAAAATGAACAAATAAAATACATTAATGGTTGGTTTATTGGTTTAAAGGACCACTGAGGCCATGTAAACGGCCCTGATTATTCTTATTTTGTTATTTTAATGAATTTGATGAATCCTAAGATCTTTTTGTCAGTGTGTCCACGCCAGTAATAGTAATATTTCTGTCCAGTATTTGTTTCCATGGCAACACCTCCAAAAGATATTTCAATAAAAACAGCTATGCATGAATTCAGTTGCTTTCAGTTATGTATCAATTGAAGACACGATCCAGATCACACCCAGCCAGTCAGCCACTGGTAAGGGCTGGATCTTTTTCTTACAGTGTTCAGTGAAAATATCGCAATGCATCGCAATATTTCAAGTATCATGATGCATCGTGATAGAATCGCATCGTGACTCCTTTTCCAATACCCACCCCTACTGTTAACCTTTTCTAATTATGCCACTGACTTATTTATTCATGTACTTTACAATAATGCTTAATTTTTCATTTTTTTGCTTTTACTGGTTTATGATTTTACCTGCAGCACTTTGAGATTCTTCTTAAATGTAAAATGCATTACAAATAAAATGTATTATTATAATTATTACTATTTCCTAAGAGTTTGACTGAGATAAATCCAATCCACAGGCTGCAGAGTCCTGCATGACATCAGAGCGCTGTTCTAGGCGCACAAAGCGGCGCCGTCACAGATCCTTTCTCCTAGAAGCTGTTAGACTTTACAACCATCGCTGCAGCTTTTCATCTATTCTAGCTTTATTTCTATAGCGCCAATAACAACACATGTCACCTCGAGGCACTTTCCAGTTCACCAGATCATCCAGCCAGATTGATTCAAAGTTTTTTATCTAAGGAAAACCAGCTGATTGCATCGACTCATTGACTCTTCAGCAATCCCTCACACTAAGCATGCTTGTAGCGACAGTGGAGAGGAAAAACTCCCTTTGAACAGGAAGAAACCTCCAGCAGAACCAGGCTCAGTGTGAGCGGCCATCTGCTGAGGCCCACTGGGGTTCAAGGAGACAGAAGCAGACATAGAAAAAGAAGCATAGATACAAAAGGCAACTGTCAACCAGCTCCACAGGCGACCCCGTCCAGGAATCACACAGCCAGGCAGACGAGCTCCGAGCCAGCTCCCATGTCAGAGGATGAAGAGAGCACATCCAGTTAGTCACAGTCAGAGAAACAGGACTACACTGGAAAACAGGCCAAGCTCCAACATCTAGAAACAAAGGTGTTGATGGCAGCAGCACAGCTGATATTTCTCTCTGCAGGATCAGTAAGGAAGCTACGATGAACCTTAATCCCAAAAAAAGATGCTGGTTTCTGCTCTTTACTGAGTTTAACCAGTCAGTACAGTAAAAAAAGGAAAATAAAGACAAACTAATTTCATTAAACTGTTTTTTTTAATTCAAGGGTAAATTTTAACAAAAAGTTTCTATATAAGAAAAGGCAAAAAATATAATTTTACTATAATTTATCCTGTTTTAAATAAACTTACACTACTTAGAATTTCAGTAAAACCCTCATGTGTTTTCCTCTAACCAATAATAATAAATAAATATTAATAAACTTTTAAAAAGTCCATACCAGGTGTTTAAAACCAACCCTGCCTTCTTCCCTCAAACACATCAACTGGAGTCTATTTAAAGCAGAAACTTAGTGACACCTGAACGCATCATTCAGCTGCAGAAGCAAACATGAGGCAAAGGTCCAGCAGCCTGACAATAATCCCTGTGATTGTTGATCCCAGCTGATTTAATCCGCTAATCCTCACAAGGATCAGCGGCTAAGCTAACAGGCTAATCATAGGGAGCTAGCAGGCTAACCGCTGCTGCTGCTGGAGAACTGGGAAAAACCGGCGGATCTTCGGGAGCTGAGGGAGCCATGGAGGTCTGTCTGTGGGGAAACGGTACCTGGTGGAAGTCAGGGTGGGAACCCGGAGGAACAGTCCGGTGAGCGGCGCTGGAGGAGCCGCTGATCCAGCTGTTTTTCCCCGCTGTCGCCTCGATGTCTTCAGGAGCACAAAGACACATCAGAGAGGAGGCGACGACAGGAGGGCTCACTCCCACATATTTTACACGGATGGAGAGCTGCTTGTGTGGAGTTAATGTCACCTGAATCATGCTTTAGAAATTAGGATTTATTAAAAATGAATTAGAGTAAAACATTTAGATCAAAAAATGGGAATAAACTATTAATGTAGAAATATAAAGATGAAAAAACACAAAGTGATAATTTAGTCAGTTTCCATCCATCCATCTATCATCCATCCATCCATCCATCCATCATCCATCCATCCATCCATCCATCATCCATCATCCATCCATCCATCCATCATCCATCCATCCATCAATCAATCATCCATCATCCATCATCCATCCATCCATCCATCCATCCATCCATCCATCCATCTATCATCCATCCATCCATCCATCCATCCATTCATCCATCATCCATCCATCGATCATCCATCCATCCATCCATCCATCCATCATCCATCCATCGATCATCCATCCATCATCCATCCATCCATCCATCCATCCATCCATCCATCCATCCATCCATCCATCCATCATCCATCCATCCATCCATCCATCATCCATCATCCATCATCCATCCATCCATCCATCATCCATCCATCGATCATCCATCCATCCATCCATCCATCCATCCATCCATCATCCATCATCCATCCATCCATCCATCATCCATCCATCGATCATCCATCCATCCATCCATCCATCCATCCATCATCCATCCATCCATCATCCATCCATCCATCCATCCATCCATCCATCCATCCATCCATCCATCATCCATCCATCCATCCATCCATCCATCATCCATCCATCCATCCATCCATCATCCATCATCCATCCATCCATCCATCATCCATCCATCCATCAATCAATCATCCATCATCCATCATCCATCCATCCATCCATCCATCCATCCATCCATCCATCGATCATCCATCCATCCATCCATCCATCTATCATCCATCCATCCATCATCCATCCATCCATCCATCCATCCATCCATCCATCAATCAATCATCCATCATCCATCATCCATCCATCCATCCATCCATCCATCTAACATCCATCCATCCATCATCCATCCATCCATCCATCCATCCATCCATCCATCATCCATCCATCCATCCATCCATCCATCCATCCATCCATCCATCCATCCATCATCCATCCATCCATCATCCATCCATCCATCCATCCATCCATCCATCCATCCATCCATCCATCATCCATCCATCCATCCATCCATCCATCCATCTTTTTTAAATCGGTAACTTTCTTAACCTTGTCTAAAAATCTTTTTTTACTTTGATATTATTTTTTATACTGGTTTAAACTGTCAAACAAAAAGATGAGACATAAAATCATTTTTCACTAATAGATGGATCTTAACTTTGCAACATTTACGGTTCTTTTTGCCAGGGCGACTCATCTTCTTAATAGACGATCTTTTGCAGTGAGATACTAGGAGGAGAACCGTTATCCTCAGAATAAAACCCACTATTATTAAATTCACATTTAGAGCTTTTCAATTGTTAATCTGATCAAACTGAAGAAGCACTTCCGGTGAAGTGTTTCATATAATATATTTTTACTTGTTTTTCATCCACGTTAGTGACCATGAAATTAATAGAAGGTATTTTATAAAGGTAAACATAAACAGTTTATTGAATTACTTCCATTACTTTAAGACTTGTATCTATTATCAGGTGCAATGAATGGATAAGGGCCTTTTGTATTTTTTATCCGCATCCTGATTTCGAGAATTTTATTTATTAGTTTTCTAAATCTCTGAATCTGCATTTGGGATTTTATAGAAGAAAAATCCCTTTATTGTCCCAGAATGGGGAAATAGTTTAAAAACCCAACCTAAGATCCTTTACTTTCTAATTGATGTCCTTTATGACACAAGTGGCCCTTTGCTGAACTTTAATGAGGCCCCAAACATCAGCAACTGCAACGCAACACCGCCCTCTAGCGGCAAGGTTTGAAACAGCAACAAGAAAGAAAGAAAGAAAGAAAGAAAGAAAGAAAGAAAGAAAGAAAGAAAGAAAGAAAGAAAGAAAGAAAGAAAGAAAGAAAGAAAGAAAGAAAATATATTTGTTTGAAACCAAAATTCGTGTCATGAGGGAAAGACAGGAAATAAACTAAATCCGAAATAAAATTGTTAATCAGGATTTTTAAGTTGTTAGAGGTAAAATAATAAAAGATCATATTCCAGATGTAGCTGCAGGTCCTCAAGTCCTTTTGTGGGTCTGCAGGTCTCTTGGTGTCAGGTTGGGATGAGATCAGAAACAGCTGGATTAACTCAACGCTGCACTTCCCCTTTCTGGACGCTAGGTGGAGACAAACACTCTTTAGTAAAGCAGGCAGTTCAAGTGGAGCCCTGTTTCTGTTACAATCATGTGTCTCAAAGTTTCAGATGAAACTTTACAAACTCCCAAAGAGCATGAGGATGGTCAGAGACATTGGAGGAAAACTCCAGAACTTCATCGGCTCACATATTTCACTTTGACTTAACCAGAGTCCACTTTGTGCTTCATCAGGAACTGAGTTAAAATGAAAAGAATAAAAAGTAAAAAACTCCTCATGTATGAAGGTAGAAATGACCACAGGTGTAATTTCACCTAAACAGAGGTTAGACTTTAAAGACCTTTAAAGACCAGACTGACGGCTTAATCAGAAAGAACCGGGTTTTTTTTATTCTATAATGGTTCTTCCTGTTTTTAAAGACTTACATGAATAAAGAAATGAAAGTCAGTCCATTAGACTGGGACGTAGGTAATTTGACTGTTATGTAATAGATGAACATAAAGTAGTGCATATGACCTATGTCCTTGGAGGTATCAGTTAAAGAGGTGAAACATTAACTCACACACCGCACTTTTCAGATTGTTTTCACTGTTTTCTAAAAGAAAGACGCCTCGCCTGTTTTTACATCGATCTTCCTTTTATTGCTGGTAAAGTTAATAGAGTCTTTTAGAGTTCCAAATCAATTCACAATCAATCCACTGGACTTTGTTTCTAAGTTTGAAGACGTTTCTCTTCCATCCAGGAAGCTTTTTCAATTCAAAATGTCAAAAATAGCGTTGAGTTCCAAGGTTTATAGGGTGGACCAAAAACAAATCCTTGTTTTTGTTTAGAAAACAGGCAAATTAAAAATGGGTTCACCATTTTGGAAAGGGGGTCGTTTGGCTTCTTTGTTAGCCTGCAATGCCCCATACCTGTCTATGTCTCTGAAAGGGGGGGTAGTTAAAGTCAATTCTTGCCCTGGCTGAATAGAAGAGGTCTTCTGTTCCCCTGTTTTGATGATAGCGGGAAGGAATCAACTCTACTGCTGCATTGCAGCTGGAATCTGAACACACCCCCCCCCCCCCCCCGTTTAAGGTTGGTTTTTCTTTCTTAACATAGATGGCTTCCTTCCTCTCAAACCACCTGTCTTGTTTGTCCAAAAGAATGTCCTTTGTCCATCAGGTGTAGATGTAGCGCAGAGTCTTGTCCAGAGGAGGGCGCTGTTGAGAGGTTGTTTGGTTTCTCCAATATAAAGATCAGAGCATTCCTCACTGCACTGAACTGCAGACTAGCCTCATGAGACCATCCTGATCTCGCGAGCTTTCAAGGTTTCACTCGCAGATCAGTCTGGAGACTCTCCATTAAAGAGCCGTTCACCAAACGAACGTCCAATCAGCGTTGGCTTTGAGGCGGGTTGAGGTGTGACGCAACGAGAAGCGCGACAGTTCAGTCTAAAGAACATGGCGGCTTCAGCCGATGAAACTAGCGTTAGCGTGGCTATCGAGCAAGTTTTATCGGAGTTACAGAGTATTTCTTCACTGAAGGAAGAGCAAAACACTGCTCTGGAGGCTTTTCTCAGAGGAAAAGATGTTTTTGCTCTTCTCCCGTCTGGTTTCGGCAAGACTAGCCTGGCTTGTGGTTGTGTTTTCGTCGTCGCTCTGTTAGTACGTCATATGCTTCGTTGATCTGATTGGTTTATTTGGCCCGTCTATCACCAACATAGGCCAATCAGCTAACCAGTATTTTCGCCCCTTCCCAAAATTACTTCAACGGAAGGTTTCCAGATGGATATGAGGAGCAAATCCATCTGGCGGAGTCAGGTTACCTGTGAACGACCTTTATACCAAAACGCTGCCAATACGCCATTATACAGTAGCTGGAAGTTAGAAACACGTTCAGCGCTCGTCTGGAACACGTCAGATACGCGGATATGCGTTGGAGAGAAGTTCTTCATAAGTTACGCAGAAGTTACTCAGAGGTTTAGGATCAGCTAGACGCCACGACTGATGAGGAACTGACACTGAACGGATGTCAACCATCAGATAACTGACCTGGAACCTACCTGTATGCCCCACGTATGGCGTACGCTGGCATACGACGTACTTGCCGTATTTCGATGTGTTTCAGCGTACTTCAGCATGCTCGTAACTTATACAAAACGTAGCCTTAACTTATCCAACATACGGCAAAGTTTTGGCCTGATTTTGCGTGTGTCAGTCAGGCAACGGCAGGTTTTCAGATGGATATGCGGAGCAAATCCATCTGGCGGAGTCAGGTTAGCTGCAGACACCACTCCGCTCAGATTAGGTCTTTAGGATGAACTCGTCTCTGTTCTCTTTCTCTTATGGATGATGTGCTTCTTTGTGTCGGTCTGTCTCTAAACATTCAGGTTTGTTTCAGTAAAGTGACGGAATAGGAAAAGTTTGGTGAATAATTCCTTCTGTCAGGAACTTTATTAGTTTTTTTCACAATAAACAGCAACCATCGACCGTTTGAAATAAAGCAGCACATCCAGTCACACAGGAGTTCCTTTATTGAAGCACCGCTGGAGGACGACACTGAGCTCATCCAGAGAAAAACACAAACACACACATCCACTGATATCTCACTACGATTTTAAAGGAAATAAAAAGCTGCAGAAAACCTTGATTTTAGCACCAGAACCCAAAGATCTGTTCTTTAGTACCGATTAAGAAGGACCAAGGTCCTGGGAAATAATGAAACATTAAAGCTCAAACCTCTGGATGTTTTTTCACGTTTTATACAAAAAGCAGCAGAAATCATGCAGGAAGGAGTTCTTCTCTGTTTTAAAGCATTTTTTGCAGAAATATTCAGAAGAAAATCTCTGTGGTGAAACAGTCTCCGCTCGCTGGGAGTCTAACAGACAGAAGTTACAACAAAATAAAGCTCTGAGTTTTTTTTTTTATTAATCTTAATTTCTGCTTCAAATATAAAACTGTTAATAATCTGTACTTGAATGAAACAGAAAGCTTGAATCAGGAAGATGCCATGAATAAAACAATAAAAATAAAGGCTGTAAATGAAGAAGAAGTAGCAGGAAAGCAGTAACTCCAGCTGTGAGGTAATACAGTACACATGAAGAACCAGAACCAGTAGAAGCAGATTTTCTGCTGTGGGATCCTTCCTGCTCTGCTTCAGGTGTTTTTGCTTATAAGGGATGATTTGGGTCAAATATAAAAAGTCCAACTTTAACTTGATTCATTCGATCTCTGACTTCTTCTTCAGGCTGGATTCTAGATTCTCCTCAGTACCTGTAAGAGAGAAAAGAATTTGATGAGCAGGAGAACAGATGTTGGCAGCAAATGTCTGCATCTGGAAGACCCGCCTTCATGGCTGACAGGAAACCTTTTAGATTCTGAGTCCGAGGAAAAGGAGTCGGACCAACGATACCTTCAGGTTAGAGGAAGTTTTTAAACTTCTTTTCTCAGGTTTCCTTTTTTCTAAGCTGTTTGTTTGGAAAAGTAGAGTAGGAGAGAAGTTTGACAAGTATGGCAGGCCATTTTAGCATTAAATTGGATGTCTGACCACCTTTAGTTCAATTTTGGAAATCCAAAGATGTATTTTTATCAATGAGATTGTATTTTGACTATATGAAAAAGGAATTTCATTTCTGACTGGTAAAAACATTGATGGTTTTAGACAGGGGCGGACAGGGCCCCCTGAAGAACCGGACCTGCCCCCCCGTGATCACATTTTAATGGAAGCCAAACAGATTCATCATTTAATCTGTAAATAAATCCAGGATAGTCCATCAGAAACCAGCAGAAAACTTTGGATTTATGTCACACATGCGATAACCTTTAGCACAGACGAGCTGAGCTAAAAGCTTCTTTGAACTCGTCCCTAAAGATCGATAAATGGAGCATTTTAGCAGATCGGGCTAAAAAACATGAGAAAACGCTGAGATTCTAAACATCATTGCATGTAATTTAGAGGGATAATTACTTATATCTGACATACAGAAGCTTTTAAATACATCTTAAATAATAAATCATCTTAAAGTAAATTGAGCTTCTAAAAAACACAATTCTACAAACTGTGTCTCTTATTACCTTCGCTGAGGAGGTCAGTCTGTGTTCAGGATAACATTAAAGTTATCAGCAGATTTTAATGACATGTTTACCAAATGTTCCCCTCAGTCCAACGAGCAATTCATTAACTATTGGTGATGGCCCAGATCGTAATCTGGATGCAGTTTTTTTTTTTAAAGATTCTTTAAGATTAGTTGGCGGAACAAGCAGTCCCCCCCCCCCAACCAGAAGGTGGCAGCACTGACTACTGACAGCTTTAGCATTGGACTCAATAAAGTCCAGAAGTATTATACTAGGACGAAAACACAGGGAAGGTGAGCCATAACTCACTGTAAGACTCCATCTGATGATCAAATAAGAGCAGAGGGAATCAAGAAGGTGAGCGCAGAACAAACACCCGAGGCTGCAGTCACACACCGGGCCTTATTTACAAACTTATAAAAGGATTTGAAGGAAATTGTTACCAGAGGTTTGCCTCATTCCAAGGAATAAACTATTTACATTTGGTAATGATCCAGATTATGTGCCAGTTTTAGCCAGTGTTGCACTGATACCGATACCAGTATCAGGCGGGGCCCCGATCCAGCACTAAAATGGTGGTATTGGTATCGGCGAGTACCAACCAATAGGGCACCGATACCATTTTGAGAGCCAAAAGTTTCTTCAACTATTGTCACCCATTCCAGGTAGTTCTTTAGTTACTCTCTGTTGCCCCCTTGTGATTGTTTTCTTTCCCCTTGGATTCCCTCTTGCCAGTTCCACCCACACCTGCTCCTTATTCAGCTCATTAGTCCATCCTTTGTTCTGTTCTCCTTAAATACTCCACCTCTGCGGTCACTCAGTGCTGGTTCCTTCTCAATGCTGTACTGGTCTACTCAGCTCGTCTCCCTGTGGCTCCTCAGGCTCATTTTTCCCCCTGATGTCTCCATGGTTTTTGGTTTGTTAAACATTTTAGTTAGATTTCTGGATTTGTACCTCTGTTTCCTGTGTTCTTTAATTAAATCAGTCAGAACTCATCTCTGCTTCACTCGGCTCTGCATCTGGGTCCTTAAGGAACCTTACCACCAATTGTTGACATATAACTTTTCTTTCCTTGTCTCATTCGAGGCATGATCAATTTCCTTGCCACTGAAATTCATTTTATCATTTCAGATGACCTAGAAATAAATACAAGACATCTGGGATGATCAGTTATTTCAAGATATCTTTTATAAGTTTAATTTTGTTATCTGAAATATAAATGACCAGCAGTTATAAATGTATTGCAGACATCAGAGGTGCAGCCTTCATTCACCAGGATGGAACTAGAGTTACATCCAATGCATATTTTTCCTGGTTAAATAAGGTTAAGGACGTCTTGTTTAAAAAGTTTCTCCATAAATTTGTTTCAGGTATGTGGAATGTGAAGGTGATTTAGACATCCTGCCATAGGTGGGAAAACGGTTCTCTGATTAGATAAAATCAATTTGACCCTGGTACAAAAATGCTCTATAAATTGTCCTGAAATCCAACATGGTGGTGGCAGCATCATGCTGTGGGAGGCTTTGCTTGAGCCTTTAATGCTGTGGGTTCAAATTCTAGCAGGAGAGCCACTAAATGAGCCTGAAAGGGAGAAAACCTCAGATGCTGATGTAACTTGTTAAACATTATTTTCAGTAGCGACAAAATCTATCAGCAGTTTAATTAAGTTTAATTTTGTGCAATTAAGAAACTCATTTTTTTGTAATTTTTGTTCTAAAAATGCGTGAATCAACGTTCTTACCCTGCCAGCGTGCATCCAGAGATGTGAGCAGCGTTGCCCGTGTACTGAACGTCACACCGAGCCACGTTGTTGTTATAGTTGGACTCTGGAACCTGCTGCCTGGGATTAACCGTCACCTACAGGAGAAGAACAAGGAGATCAGCAGGAGAAGCTCACTGAGGAGAAGATGGAGGCCACTTTCACCAAAACGCAGAGGAAACAGCTTTATCTCCTGTTCTGATAAGGGGTTTCATCTGCTGCTCGGATATAAACACACATTCAGACCTTGAGGATGTATTTTCCAGGCTGGACGTCGGTGATGTCGATCCACTGACAGTCGATGTCAGCGTTGTAGGTGTCGTAACATCCGGGGCTCAAACCCTAAAGATAAAAAACAGGAAAAAAAAGCAAAAAAAGTTTAGATAATTCATGAATTCTGATTCAAGCCCTCGTCTTTCCTTCTGCTCCCTTTAGAGGGCGCTACAGCGGATCATTTGCACCAACCCTCTTCTGTAAATCCCTACATCCGTGAACCTCTAGCTTTCTGATGCTTCGCTCGTTACTCTTAACTCCAAGAACTTAAACTTTCACCTTGGTGAGCTCTGATCCTGGTGATTAGTGTGAAAAGTCCCTGAATAAAAGCAGTAGGTTGGTCGGATGTATCGATGTCTAACTTTGCAGCATCCCAAAAAAGGTTAAAAAAGTTAAAAAACAATTAGTTGGACTTTGTTTTGCTTCATCCATCCAGGAAACTTTTTCAATTCAAAATGTCTGAATTAGCGTTGAGTTCCAAGCTTTATAGAGTGGACCAACAAAGCCTGGTTATAGCTTAAGCCGAGCGTAAACTGTACGATTTCTTTGCACTTTTCGGATTGATTCTCCAGTCGTGCGACTCTCAGCCTGATCGTGTAGTACAGGGGGGTAACGAGGGGTGATCAGCCTCTAACGACCACCTCCCCATCAGGAATCGTGAGGTCGGGAGAAAATCAAACATGTTTGAAATTCAGTCGGCCATCATAAGGTGGCCGAAGGAAAAACGCTCAGTGCGCAGACAAGGATTCTTCTTCTTCCTCTCAGACGAAAACTGAGAAGCATGGCGGGGGTGCGATGAGTGAAATGTAGTTCTTTCTGTAAAATTGTCAGACCATAGTAGCCACATTTGCTCAGCCATGTCTTTGTCCAAATACGTCGTCTCCTTTTCTTTTTAGGGCTTTCAGCACAAAATTGCCCAAATATCCAAAGCAGCGGATTTCACTCTAGTGAGCTTCATGTTCCTCTTCTACTCGTTTAGCCTCCGGATAGACGAGTCAGGGTAGCGCCATCTCACTGCGGAGCTGAGTCCCACCTGGTTTTTAGACGTACAGTGTGAGCAGGTAGATCGCATCAGAGCGTCAGGTCGCAGTGTGAGAACATACATAGTGAGCTGTAAACTCAAACCTTAAGAAGAAACTCTGCAGTTTCTTTGTACAGTGTGAGCTGTAGCTGCATGCAACAATTGAAAAAAATAGTAAAATGTATACCCGGCTTTATAAAACATGCTAATTTAACTGGAAGACCAGGTCCAGCCCTTAGGAATGGGGAGTCGTTGAGGTCTTTGTTGGCCTGCAATACCCAATAATGGCCTATGCCTCTGAAAAGGGGAGTCGTTAGGGTCGCTGTGGCGTGGCTGACCAGGCGAGATGTCCTGGTCCCCTGCATGGCGAAGAGGATTAAGATAATAGCTCTATTGCTGCGTTGTGGGTTTTTGAGAGCTGAAATCTGAGACCAACTCTTCTGTTTAAGGCAACTCTATAACGCCTGATTTATGCTCAGAAAACAGGTCCTTTGCGTGTGTGTTGCAGTCAACGCAGATATCCCCCCCTTCCATTGACACTCTGGTGCACTCCCATTGTAGGTGACCACAGACAGTGCCGCAGATAGCGTCTGATTGGTCAATTCTACATCCACTCTACACGATGCATATTTCCCTTTTTGGTTCCTAACGGCAGAAACTCTGTCTGTAGTTCCGTCCACAACGCCTGGCTCACCTCTGACACTATCACAGACACCGTGCAGGACGCTACTTTGTAGCTCTGTGCGACGGTCTGTTGGTTTGCACGCAGCGCCACGGCCAGTCTTTGGGGAACACTCACGGGTGAACCGCGTGTCGTCCGGCATTGGATGAGGGGTTGTAGACGGCGAACAAGATCGTCAAACCGACACACGGACGCCCACAATCCTAGCTAGTTCATAATTGTCCCTCTTGCGTTGTGGCGTGGAATAATATAGTGCACACATAAGGTATAAATCAAAAATATCTGCATCATTCCTGTGACAAGCTAACTGCGACACACTGCTGCAGGAGGAAACACAGCCCATAAGCCTGGAACTCAAACACTTCTCCATACATTTTGAATTGAAAAAGCTTCCTGGATGGGAAGCAAAACGTCTTCAAACTTGGAAAACAAAGTCCAGTGGATTGATTTTTAAACTTTTTTAACCTTTTTTGCCTTGACTGAGAATCTTCACCAGCTTTTGTGTGTAGCAGTGTGTGTGTGTGTTTGAACCTGAGTGTGTGAGGTGCAGGCGTAGCGGCGGTAGTATCCCGGGTCGCAGGAAGTGTCCTCCAAACAGAAGCTGGCCTTGTGGCCCTCTGCCACGGCGCTTTGGGTGCGGGCATCCAGCAGCTCGTACAGGCTGAACTCATCCATGCTGTGAAAGTGGCTGAACAAACAAGGAGGGGTTGGAGGTCAACCTCCTGAAGGAAACAGGCTAAATCCCCCCAGATAGATGCACAAAATCCAACAGAAGAAGAAGTGTTACTTTAGGACCTTGTCTTACCGTGCCGATTTATCCAGCATCTGCCTGACGTCCCAGAATCTCCTAAAATTCTAGCGTACGCTGAACTTTCTATGTATTTTTTCAATTTTGGGCGTATACGTAGAGTATTCACAACGAGTCCAGAACTTATGTGCAACGACGGCCTAACTTCTGCATAATGACCGGCAGCATCATGCATAAGCATCAGTTAAAGCTGCTCCCCAGAGGTGCCCAACCGGCATGAAAAGATGTCTTTAATCGTGGTATTAACCTAGCCGCTGTTTACCGCCTGCCAAAAAAAAAAGAATAAAGAAAATGAAAAAGAAACAAAGAAGGTTTCTGGTGTCAGCAGATTGAGCTTCATGTCTGCTGGAAAGTGTGTTGGTGGTGGGCGTGAACGCAGGGAGGATCCATCACACTCAACTTCTGGCTCACCCTATGATGGGGATGAAGTCTGGAGGAGAACTGATGGTTTCCTCCTGTGAACTAGCCTTGTGAGACCATCCTGCTCTCGCGAGCTTTCAATGTTTCACTCGCAGATCAGTCTGGAGACTCTCCATTAAAGAGCCGTTCACCAAACGAACGTCCAATCAGCATTGGCTTTGAGGCGGGTTGAGGTGTGACGCAACAAGAAGCGCGACAGTTCAGTCTAAAGAACATGGCGGCTTCAGCCGATGAAACTAGCGTTAGCGTGGCTATCGAGCAAGTTTTATCGGAATTACAGAGTATTTCTTCACTGAAAGAAGAGCAAAACACTGCTCTGGAGGCTTTTCTCAGAGGAAAAGATGTTTTTGCTCTTCTCCCGACTGGTTTCGGTGAGAGTAGCCTGGCTTGTGGTTGTGTTTTCGTCGTCGCTCTGTTAGTACGTCATTTGCTTCGTTGATCTGATTGGTTTATTTGGCCCGTCTATCACCAACATAGGCCAATCAGCTAACCAGTATTTTTGCCCCTTCCCAAAATTACTTCAACGGAAGGTTTCCAGATGGATATGAGGAGCAAATCCATCTGGCGGAGTCAGGTTACCTGTGAACCCCCTTTATACCAAAACGCTGCCAATACGCCATTTTACAGTAGCTGGAAGTTAGAAACACGTTCAGCGCTCGTCTGGAACACGTCAGATACGTTGATATGCGTTGGAGAGAAGTTCTGGATAAGTTACGCAGAAGTTATGTACAAGTTACTCAGAGGTTTAGGATCAGCTAGACGCCACGACTGATGAGGAACTGACACTGAACGGATGTCAACCATCAGATAACTGACTTGGAACCTACCTGTATGCCCCACGTATGGCGTACGCTGGCATACGACGTACTCGCTGTATTTCGATGTGTTTCAGCGTACTTCAGCATGCTCGTAACTTATACAAAACGTAGCCTTAACTTATCCAACATATGGCAGTGTTTTGGCCTGATTTTGCGTACATCAGTCAGGCATACGCTTTGCTAAATCATCAAAGTGTGACAGGAGCGTCACTGACATCATGTCAGTATGAACAAAAGCCTTTTTAAACGTGCTGCAATCGTTTCTGGAGCACCTCAGGGTGCCGAGTTCGGACATCTTTTTATCTCACCTCAGTTTTTTTTAAATATTCTGTCTAATCTGGGCTATTCAGGCAACATAAGATAGTTATCGACATATTCTAATAAATCAAAAGCTTATTACAGTTTTATGTTTAAAATATGAATAAATTATAAAAATGTCATTGAATCTGGTTGATGTGTTTGAACTTGCACCCTGATAAGCGTTATTTTTTGTACTTTTTATTCTCATTCAGGAACATGTTTATGGTTTGATTTTCCTCTAAATGTAATTTTTGATTCATTCTTTGGTTTATGGTGGAACTTTAAATTATTAATTATAAGATCTTCTTTCTACCCTGTGGGCCGTTCGGTTTGCTGTTGCCCCAAACCTGCAGAAGGAGCTGCTTACTTGTGACAGCTGTGCCACTCCCAGGCATATCGGGGTCTGCTTGGCAGGAAGTCGGCGGTTCCCTGATTCTTCACCCTCTGAGTGAACCTCAGCAGAACCCTGGTGTCATAATCCTGAGCATAGCGAGCAGAGCTGAAGCAGAAGAAAAGAGGAAAGGAAATCCACAAACTGATTACTGAAAAATATAAATGTACAAATTAAGATGCTACAATCTCAATATTAGACTTCATCCTGTAACCTCATCAATCCTTGAACAGCTTCTTTAGTTCAGAGTTAAGGTCCACGTCTGAGGAACCAGGCAGGAACCTGAATGGAAACGTGGATCAGATTGATGATTCCCCTAAACTCAGAGCTCAGGCTCTGGACTCTGTGAAATTAATTTCCTCCTATTTTCCAATTATGATCCCATCAGGTATTTTGCAACATCTGCTCCCTTCAAGGTTTTCCCAGCAATGAGATACTAGCAAACCACATCCTGTTCTCAATGTATGGCCGAGGAAGAACACGGTTCTGGACGCTGGATCAAAACCACCCCCTGTACCATGCAGTATTTCCAAAGAATCAAGCCACTGGACTTTGTTTCCAAATTTTAAGACGTTTTTCTTCCCATCCAGGAAGCTTTTTCAATCCAGAGGCGATGTGCTCTGCTCCCCTGTAATGTTCCACACCTAGACAGGTATGGGGCATTGCAGGCTAACAAAGAAGCCAAACGACCCCCATTCCAAAGGGGTGGACCCGTTCATCCGGTTCAATTTGCATGTTTTCTAAACCAAAGCAAGGCTTTGTTGGGCTGCTGGATAAAACCTGGAACTAAACGCTATTTCTGACATTTTGAATTGAAAAATATTCCTGGATGGAAGAGAAACGTCTTCAAACATGGAAAAAAATTCCAGTGGATTGTTTCTTGGATTTTTTTGGAATGACTATGACCTGGATGACCTAGAATCTTCACCAGCATACCAAACAGTACCACACCATGAATAAGAATGTTGGAGAATTTAGAAACCAGAAATAAGAGGAACGCCTCACACTGATGGAGGCCTTACAGATGTTTCTGCAGGGAGAATGGGATGAAAAAACTCCAGAAACATTCATGTCTGCGTGTCATGAATGAATGAATGAGTGAACAGTCTGATTGGTGACTAAGATGTTTCTATAATAGCTGTCAGTCATCCAAATAGGATCAAGTTGAGGACAAGAAAAAAACAGCAACTCTTTCTACAGAGATAAATTTGTTCCATTATTATTGAGAGCAAAGTTTACATTTGTAAAACAGGATCTGAACAAAATTTGGAAAATGTAATCCCCCCAAAACAGAAAAAAGAGAAAATAATTAAATATGAAAAAATATAAAACTGTAAAAATATTGGTTGAATTTTGCTCTTTATGATTTAATCTAAAAACATGCTTTTGATCAAGATGTTTTCATTTTTGAAAGGTCTTTGCTCCCAATAATTTTGTAACAATTTCCCTCCATACTTTCTAAACCTAAAATCTTTACAACACTAATTTATAACTAAGATCCTTTTGTTGATATTTTGTTTTCCGTTACATGAAGCATCTCCTGTAGGAGGAGTTCTTTTAGTTTTACACCACAGAGTGTCTCTGTGATGTTTGAAGGTGTTGGGTGAGGAGGGTTGGATCTTACGAGCCGAGGCAGTTCTCCTCCGCCGCACAGCGCAGGTTATACATGGGCATCCTCTGGACATACGAGGCCATCTGGATGTAAAAGGGATCAGGAACCAGATCAGGAAGACCTGCAGCAGGAGACGGAGGAAACGCTTTATCTGAGCTCAGCTTCAAACATTAATCAGAGCAGGTCTGATGGATTCAGTCAGAAAATGGTTGGTGTTCAGATACAATTAGTAAAATAAAGCAGCAGGAAACAATCATATCCACAATCTGATCTCTATCAGTGGATGAAGATGATTTAACTTGTCTGGTCTGACTAATGTTTAACCTTTAAATCCTCATCTGATAAATAAAGACAGCTTCCTGCTTCATTTACTTAAATCACTACATCAGTTCAGAAAAGCATTACAGCATGATTGGGATTGATTTTAATTCTTTTTAAATTTATATTCTCAAGCCTGCGGCTCAAAAAGAAAAACCCAAATAACTTTTCTGTTTTTGCTCCTTTTGATGCTGCCTGCTGCTGGTTCTGCTTCTCTAGTCGGTTTCTTGAGGTTCTGAATCACAAGTCTGGTTGCTGCAATAGCAGCTCCATCACCAACAGAGGGCGCTGCACATCCTTTCATGGGTGTAAATAATGGTGGAGCAGGGGGGGCTGCAGCCCTTTTCAGCGCTACGTTATGAATATGTCGTTTATACAGGAGTCAAAAGTATTAATTTTGATTACTCCAGTAGACGTATAAATCCTGCTGTTTAAAAACACTTTTATAGAAGTTAGAGGATCAACTTCAGCTTTTTACTCCAGTAAAAGTGTAAAAGTAAAATTTTTAAAACTACTTAAAATATTAAATTAAAAGTAAATCATAAAAAAATGTTAAGACCAGAAGCTTTACTGCTCTACTCTATTAAAGGAACATTTTTCTACAACTGGATGATAACTTCCTTATATTTTAATTTTCTTACTTTTATAACTAATAATAACAGCATCACATTTAACTTTGCATCATCTTTAAAAATGATTTATATTGGTATATGGTGAGCAACAAGTTGGGGCAGCACCGAGTCCAACCACAAAGAAGATGAAACTGATTATTTTGATCGGCCATAATGAAAATGAGCTTAAATGAAACAAAACTAACGAGACTATGTTTAAAATGCAAGGAGTAGAAAGTAAAAAGTCTAAAATATAATTATGTAATCGGTGTAGATGGACAAAATTAGTAATTATAGACTGAAAGAAATAATAATAGTCATATTAAGTTACTTTAATGAATTCTAATGAATAAAAGAGGTTTTCTTTGTTCAGCATATTATAGTATGATGAAGAAGTTTGATATAGAAAAAAAAGTGTCTCATTTATTGGAATAAAACTTTTTAAAAAGCAGCTTCAAAGACTGGGACACCTGGGAAAAAAATGCTTTTTTTATTAAGTTAAAGCAAAAATATAAATTCTGCTTTTGTTCTCATCCAAGTCAGAATGATCAATATTAATGAATTAATTATCAAATAATAATAATTAGTTTAATTGTTGTTGATTTATTTTCCAATCTGTTGTTTTGATCCAGAACTGGAGTCTGTATTTGTGATCATGATGGGGAATAAATAAGTTATCAGAAACTAAACCTCTTAGTTTGGGTCAAAATGTATCAAATAATTTAAAGTGTTGTTAGAGCACACTGCAAAAACCACCTAAAAATGAAAAAAATGTCTTAAATTAAGTGTATTTACCATTAATTTGAGCAGGTAAATGATATAATTTGCCAAAGGAATAAGTATTTTCAGTCTTAAAATAAGATAATTAGACAATATGCACTTGAAATAAGACAAGGCGATTGTGTTTTCTTATTTTAAATGTATATTGTCTTGATCCACTGGCAAAGTGTCCTAATTAACTCCTCAATTCAAGAAAAAATGCACTTATTGCAAGAAAAAAATTACTTATTTAGATTTCAAATTTTTGCAGAGCAGAGGAGAGCTGCAGCCTTCATCTAAGGAGGATTTGAGTTTTCCAGCTTCTGATCATTAATCTGAGCTCCTTTAATAAATGAATTTATTCCTGCTCATCTATTAATGATTCCCCTGGTCCTGGTTCTGGTCTGACCCATTAGACCGCTCTGGTGGTTCCGATGCTGAGCAGGAACATCTGTGTTCCTTTAAGTTCGGACCTGGAATCTGCAGCAGTTTTAATAAATGCTTCATGTTGTTCTCACCGTTCTGGTGGTACTGGGTTCCGTATCCGGGCCGAACCCTGGGTCTGGGTCTCTGGTAGGTGTCAAAGTAGTTGTAGTAGGGGTCATAGCCGTGCCGCTTGTAGGGGTTGTAGGGATCATCTCCCACCATCATGTCCTCCCTGTTCACCGGGGCTGACTCTCCTCCAGCAGCGCGCGCCTGCTGACGCGTCATGGCGCGGAGCTGCCTGGAGCCGCTGGCGACGGGGACCCGCGGGGAGGACACGGCGTCCGCGCCCGTGTCATTGGAGCTGCTGATCACCAGAACCGGGTCGGTGCTGCGGGGGGAGCCGGTCTGCCTCCTCCCGCTGGGTCTGTACTGAGCGCCGCGGCTCAGGATGCTGAAGACCTGCCCGTTGTGTTGCCATGTCAACCCCCTCCGGAGCGCATCGGACTCCGCAGCCTCCTGGGCGCAAACGGCCTCCAGGAACCAAAGATGCGCAAAGGAGAAGAGCGCCAGGCGAGCGAAGGAACGCAGCTGCATGGTGGAGGAAACCAGGAGGTCTGAGGAGTTTGGAGCTCAGCGGCACCAACCTCTGATGGAGGGAGGAGTGAGATCAGCCTCTGTCCTCCTCTCAGGCTCACAGCTTTAACTCTTGCTGCTGCAGCAGATTAGCTCTGGATATCAAACTGATTATTATTATTTAAAGCTCACATGTATTTATTTTTAAAACTGGTTCAAACAAACCAAAAGGAGGCATTAAATATAAACAACCCTAAAAATTTTATGTGAAAATCTTTTGATTTTACATTCAAATATTTGAAAAACTGTTCAAACTGTTCAGATTGTCGTGGTTTGTTCTCTGCAGATTAAAATCTAAACCAGATTATTTTATTTTGAAAGAGGAAAACACAGAAATAAAACAAACAAAAACATGAATGAACGTCAGGAAGCAACATTTCTCCAGTAAAAGGTTTCAGTTTGTTCCAGTGAGTCCCTCTCCTCTCTGCAGGCTGAGGTGTGATGTTCGGCCTCTCCTGTCTCTAATTACAGCATCTCGGTGGTCAGAGCTCAGCCTGAAATTACTCTGAGGTTTCTAAATGCTCCTTTCTGTCCTCAGACTCAGATCAAAACAAAAACCTTTCTCTGCTTTTCTCTTCAGGTTCATGATCACAGATTTTAAACAACATGTGACCAAAACCAAGCGGCTGTTTTAATGGGATTAGTTTGGCATAGAGGTGAACTAGAACCAGTGGTGGACGAAGTACTCAACATTAGTACTTGAGTAAAAGTATTGATACTTATAGTCAGTAGTCTAGTTTTTTAAAAAAGAAGGGGGGTGGTGGATTTTTTTGGGAAGCATAGATAGCCTAATTAAACGGAAACACGTTTTTTTTTTTTTTTTTTACATGGGCCCCTTGATTTTATGTTATTCCATCATGTTCTACTCACCCATATGAGTTTAGTCTCATTTGGAGCCGTTCTGAAGATATTCCGTTAGGTTATATCCAAGTAACGTCTTCCTATGGGCAACGACTTGAAGGCACAAACTAAACTGTTCATCATTTATTCTTTATGGTACGCCAGCATTCAGAACATGGAGGCCAATCACTGTCCCCCAGACATCCGCGGGTATATTTTTTATATTTATATTTTTTAAAAGCAAAGCGGAGCATGTATGACATCATCCGCGCGCCGCGCCGGACTGGAGTCGTAACAGGCAGTCCAGGCCACAGCCGGCTACGCTCTACCCCTTCTATTCATTCTAGCTAATCTGAATCGTTCAATTCCATTTGGAGAGCGAGATCATCTGTGGTAGCAGCACTAGACATCTTCCAGGCATGTGAGGAAAACTAGCAGCAGTTCAGCGGACAGGATGAATAAACGGTAGCTGGCGCGCGCAGATGACGTCATACACACTCCGCTTTGTTTTTAAAAGATATAAATATAAAAAATATACCCGCGGATGTCTGGGGGACAGTGATTGGCCTCCATGTTCTGAATGCTGGCGTACCATAAAGAATAAATGATGAACAGTTTAGTTTGTGCCTTCAAGTCGTTGCCCATAGGAAGACGTTACTTGGATATAACCTAACGGAATATCTTCAGAACGGCTCCAAATGACACAAAAAAGACACGGTTGGCATATGGTGTCATTTTCTATTTCTTCAAACTGTAAAATCCTTGCAACAAACTAAATTATAGCAAAACTAAAATGCTTTCTTTGAACCAAACTACGATGTTCCTCTTATATTCGACAAATTTATGTTTGAATGTTTAGCAAAAATGTGTTGCGGTGCATGATGGGGTTCAGCATCTAAAGTTTCCATAAGTGGGCCGGTGTAGAAGGAAAAATGGTAGGGCCGAAAATCGTTCCCAGTCCGAGCCTGACTCCAGCACTGTATATAGTCAAATCTTACTCAACTACAAGTCAAATTTACTCAATCAAGTTCTCTACTCAAGTTAAAGTAATGGAGTACTCACTTTTGGAAATGCTTAAGTATTCAAATATAAAAATTCATTTTCAGTAGAACCACCTGCTTTAAATTCTACACCACCTAGAAAGAATTTTAGCATAAAATGACATAAATAAGGACAGATATTATGATTATTATTCCTTAATTAAAAACAAACCAACAAAAAAAAACTGTAGAGTCTTGATTCTCCTCATTCTTTCTCTACAGAATAGAGGTTCAAGGTTGAATCAACAACTAATATCTTAATAAAATTATAAACTACTAATAATATCTGCTCTGAGTTTCTCTCATTTGTGGAACGTCATTAAATCTCTAAACCCTTGGCATCCAGATTCTAGAAGTGCTGCTTTCTGCCATGATGGAACTACATTTCAAGAAAGAAAATCATCAACAGAGGATTATGAGCATAAAGGAGCAAAGAACCAGCAGCTTCCTGGAGATGGAATGAACGTTAAGTAAAGATACTCAAAATAAGTATAGTAATCCATAAATTTAATGTTGTTAATTTCCACCATTGATTAGCACCTTGCATTAACAATAATTGTTTTTAAACTTTTCTAAATAAAAAGTATAAAAAATGTTGCATGCTCCAGAGGAAAACTGCTTGTTAAACAACCTGAAGCTGCTGATCTTTGGCGGTTGGTCTCTAAGCCTTTAGTAACTAGAAGTAGAAGTAACTTTTGGCTTCTTCTTTGATCAATGCTCTCTTTCTTTAGCCTGTCAGTCCAGTTCGACCTCACTGGAAAAAAAATCTAAATCTAAATAAGTTATTTTTTCTTAAAATAAGTAATTTGTTCTTAAATTGAGGAGGTAAAAGAGACATTTTGCCAATTGAACATAACAATTTACACTTAAAGTAAGAAAATACAATTGCATTGTGTTGTTTCAAGTGCATATTATCTAATTATCTTATTTTAAGAGTAAAAATACTCATTCAGTTGGCAAACTATCTCATTTACATACTTAAATTAAGGGTAAATACACTTAATTTAAGAAATGTTCAATTATTGCTAGATAATTGTTCCAGTGTCCAGGTTGGTCTGCAGGTGATCCATCCTTTCTCTAAGCTCAGATGATGATGTCATAAGAATAATAGGAGAGAATCAAAGCTCGGGTTCTTCTAGAGACTAAACCTGCTTTGAAATGAAGGAGAACCTTCCTGACCCGCTGGGTTTCTGCTTCTTCATTAAAACGTTTCTTCTCTAAAACAAAATAAAATAAAACATCCAGAGTCTGTCTGCATCAGAGTGAAGGATGTGCCATTTATAAAGTTCTTATTCAGGAACCGTTCTGCCTCCATGGTTCTGGTTCTGATCCACTTTGTGTTGGTCTGTCACATGAAGGTCGCTGACCCAAAGAGAAGAAGTTCAAAGGTCATGAACATTTCCCTTATAGTAGATGTTGTACATCTGATCTTTTCTCCTCACACAAGCTGGTTTTGTTTGGTTTTACTGGACCCCCCCACCCCCCCACTGGGAGCCCAGGATGCTTTAAAACAGCTGAAACTGAAGCATTTACCAGCTGAGAATTTCCTCTTCATAGAACCTTGTAAAAGGCTCCATCTGCCACCCAGGGAGCAGAAGCACTTTTCCTTTTCAGTCGTTTTTGGTTCCAGTTAGAATAATTCAATCAGAAAAGGCCGCCATTAGTTGCTCTATTAAAAACAAAAAGATAATTGTCGGGTTAATAAAATGTAGGTTTTTGCTTAAGAACTGAAATACACAATTTATGGATACAATTTCTGCAGGAAGGAGAGACAGTTGAACCCCAGACTCAAACGCACTGTCTCCCACCGGACCTCCTCTGCAGAGCGTTTATTAACAGAACATGACGCATGGTTACAAACAGTATTGTTCTGACAGAACAATTGATCAGTTCATGAAGACAGAATGCTCCATCAGAATGACAAGGCAGGATGGTCTCCTGACTGAATCACGAGACAGAAGTGGAGCATTCCCTTGCACAAATGTTTTATAAGCACACATTAATTTTATAATCATCACTGAATAAACCTAACACTAATAATCGATACAGAAACAGACTTTTGTAAAAATGTTCTGCTGAGGTCTTGAAGTTTCCAGGAGGGAAAATTCGTTTTATGAGCTGATTTGTTCAGCGACATGTTTTTATCCACCTTTACAAAAATCTAACATTTATTTCATCAACAGCTGCTGAAATCTAGAACATGCAATCTGTGGCCACATAAAAGCTGGTGAGCTGATGTGATGCGTACTGGTCAAAATGGCTGAACCGTGTATCATAAAGTGAGAAGTGGAGCAGCAGTCGTCAGCGCAGCCAGAAGTTTGGTCCATCAGAAGTTAGGGTGAGGATGTTCCTCAGCTTCCTTTTCATTTTTGAACTGAAATAGCTTCTTGGATGGGAAGTGAAACGTCTCCGAACTTGGAAACAAAGTCCAGTACAGTGTTTTTAATTTTCTTGTTTTGGAGTGAGATGTTCTCCGTACTCCCTGCTGAACCAGATGGACAGGAGGACCGTCCTGCAGAGAGCAGATCGGCTGATGCTCCAGTTGGTTTGTGTCGGAGCTCCAGCATATTTTTGCACACTAGTGGTGAATATCTAGGTGGGATCTAGAAAGATATCTAGAAAGAATCTCAGGAAGACAACGAGAGCATCGCTACACCGGTGACCAATCAGGCATTGAGAACCCATCCTTCAGATCCTTTAACGCTGGAGTTTGATCAACACCTGTTCGGGTAATTATTCTCACCTGCAAGCTGAATTATTTTGGTATTTTGCTTTATAAACACACTGAAATTATTTAGGTCAGACTCAAAATGGCTCAGCCAATCATGTTACGGCGTTATGCGTTAAGGTGGGACACAACAACAAACATGGCGGCACAGGAGGACGTGAAGTAGGGGCTGCCTTAATCCTGTCTTCTGCTGCTATTTGATTTGTTACCATGATTGGCTGAAACTAAACTCTGGTAGGCGCGCACTAGGGCTCGCTTCACCCAATCTGCTCGGATGGTTCTCCTGAACCCCTTAAGGGAGCAGTCCCAGATTAATGATTAATCTGGATTATGAGGTTACAGATGACTGGGAATCCTTCAATGCAAACTGGGGAGGAGGAAGTCAGTCAGAAATCTTTAATGTGCATCTGCTGCTGAGCTAAAAATACTGATTTTAGGCAGGTTCCAGTTAGCTAAAAGATTTAGGAAGCAAACCTCTACATGCAACCAGAGTCAGACTGTCAGAGCTGACTGGAAGGTCAGCAGGAACTGATGCATCAGATAGACGAACTACTGCCGACTCTAATGGTGTCCAAGCATTAGTCTGAGCTCATCTATAGACCAGAGTCAGGTGGTAGCGTCCAATAATGGCCAAGGATTGACCTCCCTGCCTTCCTTTGGTTAGAGGGACAGACGACAGGCGGCACACGACCAAAATGAGGACTTTGCTCAACTGTGAAGAAAAAAGGATCCTGAATGAGATGAGGAGGCAGCAGCCATGAACCCAGCAGGCCGGAGTGATCCTCTTAGATCATCTTCTTCTACAAAACACCCAAAGCCTTTAGTAGAACAGGGTGTGTGTATCGTATGAGGCTGAAGATCTCAAACACCCTAAGATGATAGCAGATATTCTATGTTTGTGAGACATTAAACCGATATGTGCTGCTGCCATCAACACCTTTGTTTCTAGATGTTGGAGCTTGGCCTGTTTTTCAGTGTAGTCCTGTTTCTCTGACTGTGACTGGCTGGATGTGCTCTCTTCATCCTCTGACATGGGAGCTGGTTAGGAGTTCGTTTGCCTGGCTGTGTGTTTCCTGGAGCTGGTTGACAGTTGACTTTTGTATCTCTTCTGGAGGTTTCTTACTGTTAAAAGGGAGTTTTTCCTCTCCACTATCGCTACAAGCATGCTTAGAGTGAGCAATTGCCTTTTAGTCAAAAAGTCGATGCAATCAGCTGGTTTTCCTTAGATAGAAAACTTTGAATCAATCTGAATGGATGATCTGGTGAACTGGAAAGTGCCTTGAGATGACGTGTTGTGAATTGGTGCTATAGAAATAAACTAATCTGAATAGATAATCATATAATAATCAGACCAGCACGGTGGTGAGGAGTGGTGCTCTGCAGGGTGTCTTTGCTGTTCAATCAGACTGAGTCCAGATCGTCCTTATTCTCTCATTCGTTTATTGAAAACCATTAGAAACAAGCGGTTTCGTTCATCCTTTATTGACTTCTGATCCATCAGGTGGAGCAGCGGGAGGATCTGCAAACGATCAGCAGCTTCATCTACTTCCCAGCCATCCTGTGGCAGTCTGGTCCTGAAAACAAAATCAACAATAAAACAGCAGCTAGAAGGACATTTCTCAAAGTATTGCTTCATTTAAAGAAGGAACCAAAGATGATTCCCAGCTCTGACAGATAGATTTAAGTAATCTATGAAATCTAATTTGGTTCTAAGCAGCTTTAAGCCAAACCTCTACTGTCAAACACCACCAGCTAATCTGATAACTCAGATTAGCTGTAAACTTGGTGTCAAACGCAGGGAAAGAAAACTGGTTTTATGTTGCAGTAGAAATGCTGGCGCTTCGGTTTTCGGAGCATCTGCAGGTAGCCACGCAGCAGCGTGAAGTTTCACAAAATTCCTCGTAGCTAAAGGAAAACATGACGTGTCTGCAGAGGAGCTGCGTTTTTACAGCGTTTCTTTAAAGATCAAAGAGATCACAGCGCTCTGCTTTCAGGTATACAAGCTAGCAGCAGCAGCTCAGTTTCCAATGAGAAGCAGGTGTCGGCCTGATCTTAGCGCTTTACATGGCTTCATAATGAGAGCTGGCTACCTGGAGGGGCCTCCTGCACACAGGACACATAATGAGCCAGAGAAACCCAAAACATTATAAACACTGTACAGACGGCAGAGCCTTCACAATGAGGTCACATTTAGGTTTTTGTAAGAGAATAAGGTGCAGAAAAAGAAAAACAATAACAGGCCAATCAGATGTGATGGAGTGTTGGGTGTGATGCAGAGTAAAAGCTTAAAAAGTGTCAGCAGAAAGCAGCAGTTTTAAATAAGACCCAAACAGCCCGCAGGCTGGTCTGTAAAAGCTGCAGATTTAATACGTTGTTGAACCACTGATATAAAGAAAAGGAAAACGTGACACACCTAACCCTCCTTAAGTATAAACACATGTTAAACTGAGTTGGGATACAGGCTAACAGATTTCATTTGTCCTTTTTAAAGTATTTTGTTCTAAATACATTACTTTCAACCTTTCTCCTCACGCCTCATCACTTCACATGTTGACCAGGTTTTATATGGAGAAACAGTGCCAGATTATAGAAAGCCTTAAACCCAAGTCAAACTGCTTGCATCCGACTCTTTAATCTCCCTTGGATCCTGTCACCTATTTCTTCTTTAAGGGTTGCAACCAAGTTTCCTTCCCCTGATATCTGATTCTTGCCAACCTTGGTTAAAGTTATGCCAAACATCCAGCAGTCAAATCTGAGATTGTCTTCCTGTGTTCTCTGATTGTGGTTCAGTTAGCTCAGTTAGCTACTGGGTGGCCTAAATTCCAAATATCTTCCTGTGCAAAGGAACACATAATGCAATTTTCAGTGTAATTGAACTTATCTCTAAATCAGTGTTGCGGTGGTACTGTCCTCTATCTGTATGTTTTACTAACTGCTGCCGTTTCCTGCTGGGTGACACAAGAATGTGACAAATCTCATAAAAAGTGACATAAAAATCACATCTAAACCATTAGAAACATTATATAAACAAGCATTAAAAATACTGGATAAAAAAAAACATACCATTACCACCACTGTAGTATTCTGAGGAAATATCAGTTACTTACCTGGAACAATCTTATCAAGTTTAAAAACATCTGTTTAATTTATAAAATCAGACATGGTTTAGCACCACCTCCACTATGTGACTTTGTACAGTTCAGATCCAGTGAGGTCAGGGTAACCAGAGGGGCAGTGAGGGAAGACTTCATCATCCCCCGGAGAAAAACAGCCTTTGGTCAGGCTGTCTTCTCTGTAAGAGCATCTCAGCAATGGAACACAGCGCCAGAAACCATCAGAGACTCTTTGTCATTCTCTTTATTCAAAAAGAATGCAAAAAAAAAAATGGCTTGTAGAGAGCCACATTTGTGGGCACTAGGGTTTTCTGTGTGTATTTAAAGAATTTTACAATACATTTTTAATCATTTTACATGAATTGTATTTCTTAACCATAATGTTTTTATGTAATTGGTATTGTAATTTTATCTTGTGATTTTATACTTGTGTTTATTTTTAAGGTTGCCTTTTTTATATCTGGCTGGGGGACTACCGATGAAAATTAGCGCTCCTTAGCTAACTCGGGTATATTTACATTGTTTTAATGTTGATTAATGTACACTGTCCACTTTCAAATAAACAATAAATGAATGAAATAATCCTCATTGGTCATTTTCAATGGTGTAACATAAAAAAAACTGATATGAATCAGTTTCAGGACCACATTTGAATGTGGTCAGTCAAAAAAAGTCAAATATAGGTCTTATCCGAGCGTCTAACCTTGTTTTAAACACCTGATCAGCTGATCTGGGCCACAGTTGCCAGCAATGTGAAAATAACCTGACCTAAGATGTTTTCCTGCTTCCGTGAAACTAAATTCAATTGGTAGCTGATTAAGAGGCTTTTGTTCAAATTGAATGATGAATCAGGTGTGTGTGTGACTTCACAGGCTGGTAACGCTGACTTCACCCCCGATGAAGACCCTCGAACGGTTGGTGTCACACCATCTATGCCAACTGGTGAAGACTGTCCTGGGACTGGGGTAGTTGATGCCATCATCTTCCTCCTGCTCCAAGCTTTGACTCACCTAGAGAAACCTGGAAGCGATGTGAGGATCATGTTCTGTGATTTCTACACTGCTTTCAACACCATCCTGCCAGGACTTCTAAGGGACAAGCTGGAGCTGTCAGGAGTGGACCAGCACATGTCCCAGTGGACTACCTCACTGGTCCCCCACAGTATGTGAGGGCACAGGGCTGTGTCTCAGATAGGTTAGTCTGCAGTCATGATCTGGCCTGTTTGCTCCTCCTTAATTAGTCATTCCTTTCACCTGTGGTTTTCCCTCCCTGCCTCAATTATAATTTATTCCTCTCACCTGTTTCCTGTTGGTTATATTCAGTTCAGCCTGAGCATTCAGTGCCAGATCATTACTTGTCTTTTTGTTAGTCTATCTGTTCAGTTTGATTTCATGGTTCATGTCCTGGATCCTAGCTGCCAGTGAAAAGAGGGTTTTTGTGTTTGTCTCATCTTCTGATCGTCCACTGTTCCTCCCCCGTGGAGTCCTCCGGGTTTTTGGCTCAATTTGTGGGGTGGTTCAGTTTTTATCTCAGTAAGCCTGGCTCCAGAGAGGAGACCAGTTTAAAGGTCCTGCATCAAGTTTTGCTTCCACGTCCTGTCTTGGCTTCCCTCTTCCACTGAGCCTGCTCATCTGCACCTGATCCTGTCTGCTTCTGTGCTCCCCTTTTAGTTTTGTTTTTCATTTAATAAACCTTTTGAACTTTCCTACTGACTGTCTCTCCTTGAATACTGGGTCCATCTGTCCTTGGTTCATGACAGTCACACAGGGAATCCATCTGGTTCTGTTAAAATGACCTGGGGCGGTGCTGTCAGTGTACACCAAAGCTCTTTCCTCAGGTCAAAAATAGCAATAATTCACTCTCCTCCGTATTTTAGACGCATTCTTGTAATCTAATATTTCTATCAGCTCTTTATCAGCAAATCTAAGAGAGGAAAATGGGAAAAATGAACCTGAAAGGATTAAACTAGTCTCCATTTGAGGGAACGTCTTTGAGGACGTGACAGTTTTCACTCCGAGGGGATAAAAATACTCCTCCTGTTACCAAACATCTGCAAAGGAGGAAAGCAAGCAGAGCAGCACCAGCAATTAAAGGCAGGTTGGGTTTGGCCCGGCCTCCTCCAGCATCACGCGTCTGGAAAGAGAAAAACATTGTTATAAAAGCTGTTCTCAACCTAGAGGGTTTTATGAAAAAAGCAAATATGGAAAAATCTTTGAAGGAATCCTTAATGCATGAAAAGTCTTAGTATCCTACAGCTGCAGAGGGATTCAGCCGCCTATTAACATCCTACAGAATTATTTCACTATAAGAGTTTGGCTTTGCTCGGCTCTCTGTGGCCATCTCTTGGCTCTAAAGTGCAGCTCAACCACTCTTATGAAAACTTCTGACACTGAGCCCAAATCCCTTCCTTTGTCTTTTAAATTTAGCATCCGCTTAAAAAATAGTGTTACACAAAATCTGTTCTTTTACTTTCAGGTAAGAAGAACATAAAGGGCTTTTTCTTAATGATGCAGATCATTCAGTCACCAAGGAGAGGGTGAAAATATAAGATGGCCATGTTTGATTTAATCTTATTAATATTACAGGGACGGAGTGAGACTAAACTAATAAATCAGTGTTCAAAACCAATAAAATTGTAATTTATTCAGTGGAATTAGGAACGGTCTCGTAAAATGATTTTCTAACCCAATAAGGACATTTATTGTGCATTTTAACCGATCTACTAAAAAGCTTATTTCCGACCACTTTTTCCGCTGTCGATTTCATTTCTGAGACTAATCTGCAGTTTTATGTCCAGTGCACCCAAAGTGTAGATGAACTGAATCAAAAGCTAATTTAATGCAGTCATAGATCTACTCTGGTTATTTTTTTTCTAAAACAAAAATTACATTTTATTTCTCATTTATTTCACATTAAGAACTGTTAAAAAACAAACTATAAAGGTCTTTATATAGATAATAAATTAAAGGCACCAGGGGTGGAAAGTAATGAATTACATTTACTCAAGTTACTGTAATTGAGTACTTTTTATGAGTAATTTGTAATTTTCTGATTAGTTTTTGAAATATGTAATATTTACTTTTACTCGAGTAAATTTTAACCTAAGTAGTTTTACTTCACTACATTTAAACCCCCCTCACGTTACTGAGTAAAAAAAAAAAAAATACTGATGGTGAAAAGATGAAATGCGGCCCTGCCTTGCATTGACCCTTTGCATTGTCTCATAATCCAGCGCTGCGCTTCGGAAGATGGCAGCTGCTAATCACAACGTAGGGAGTATGGATGAGGAAAGGCCTGAAGAGGAAACATATTCTGGAGACAAAAGCCAAAAAAAAACCTCGGCCATATTTGGAAGGATTATTTGTTTTCAAATGCACAAAAGGGAACAATGTGATAATGTAGTGCAACATGTGCCTGCCCAGCAAGACGGAGCTTTCGGCTTTTAAAACACCAACAATTTACGTAAAAATGTGGCGGTAAGTTAGTTATCATGGTGTCTGTTGGACAGTAGGTTTTAAAATAGTTTGCACTTTATGGTTCAGCTTCTGACTGTCCTTGTGCTGTGAGGAAGTATGTTCTTTAGCCCAGCTGATCTTTTGCAGGTGTGGATTTCCACTGAAATACGCCGATTAAAACACCTTGTGCTCAATTCCATTCATGACTCATCCTTTTTTTGCATTAAATTACTCAAAGTTACTAAGCAACTTTTACTCAAGTTACATTTTAAAGGAAGTAATTTTGTACTATTACTTTAGTAAATTTTGAGATGGGTAATTTTACTTTTACTCTGAGTAGAATCTAGGCAAAGTAAAGATACTTTTACTCAATTACAATTTTTTAGTACTCTTTCCACCTCTGACAGGCACACACGTTTTAACCATACAGAAATCAAATAAGCATCTCTTACGATTCATCGAGCTTGCAGAAATAAACTTGGTTAAAAAGAGCATTTTTCACCCTTTTTAGACCTTTATAAAAAAGAATCACATACAAAAAAAGGAATATTTAGCATTTGCCTATTTGATGGGTTGAACCCGTGCTAAAATGTTGTACAGCTGATGGTTTGTTGACAGTATTAAAGACTAGATTAAATCTACTAATACAGATCAGTAATTGTCACACTGAAGCAGCTCCCCCCTGCTTATGACAATGATATGACATGTTAGCTTCTTTCCGAAAAACCCCAAAGTTCAAAGTTCACCTAAAAAATCCTGACCAGTGAACTTCCCAGGCTGCCAAAAGTACGCTGTCTCATTGAATGTGGTTAAAAGCTGATTATAGAAGGTTCAGGTTTGGTGGGTTGGAGGGGCTTGACAACATTTTGAAGGAGTTGAAGCCCCCCGAAATAGGCCTAAAGATGTCAGGGGGCAGCGGCCCCTACAGTGCAATCTGGGCCCAAAGGCCTGGTTATACTGCAGTGTGTCGCAGTGAGTCTCTTGCAGACATTTTTGATTTCTGCCCAGTATTGAAGCGTGGTCTGCGTTATGTTATTCCATGCCACAACGCCAGAGGGCCAATCAGGAACTAGCTGTGGGTCTAGATACGGCCGAGGCGGTGAGGAAGTGGGGGCAGGTTTGTGCGACAACGGAGGGACATGAGGGCCAAAAAGAGCGGGGATCCAGGTGGGAAAAGGGTCCCAGCGTTCTCAGGCACCTCGCTCTGCTAGCTGCTCCATCTCGGTTTCCACAATGGCGGTCAGACAAACAAAACAAGCCAGTAAGGAACCAAACAGGAAATACTCATAGTGTAGAGTGGATGCAGACTTGACCAATCAGAGGCCTCCTGTCCGCGGTCACCTACAATTTTGGAGAGGTGCAGCAGAGTGTCTGCGGCAGGGGTGGGGGCATATTTGCTTTGACACACGCAGACGAC
The DNA here is from genome assembly GCA_030533445.1 of Cyprinodon diabolis. Lineage (NCBI taxonomy): Eukaryota > Metazoa > Chordata > Actinopteri > Cyprinodontiformes > Cyprinodontidae > Cyprinodon > Cyprinodon diabolis. Next base: position 47,355,475 of record CM060073.1, on the reverse strand, counting down.
CTGGTTTCGGAGTATAAATCAGCCTAAAGATGTCAGGGGGCAGCAGGCCTTGCAGAGCAATCTGGGGCTTAGAGTCCTGGCCGGGGGCTAAAGTATCATTATGTGGAATTGGAACCAGTGAACAGGGCCTTTCACCCTAATTCAACCACTAAACCACCTCTCCCCATACATTTGCTACAGTATCTCTCTGGATGTTGGATACTGTTTGTCTTGAAGTATTAAGGTTCAAAAAAGGTTTTAAATCTTTTACTTATCTTTGTATTCTATAATATCTGCTCATCTGGTCCACTTCTAAGATTAGGCTTGAAACTTTCCTTTTTGATAAAGCTTCTAGTTAGAGTGGCTCAGGTTATCCTGAGCTATCTCTATAGTTCTGCTGCTATAGGCTTAGACTGCTGGAGGACATAGGGACCCCTTTTTCATCATTCTGCTTCATTCTATCTCTATTCTCCTATTTTGCAGTATCTTTTAGTTTAGTGTCTAACTTTATGTTCTCTCTACTTTTTCTCATAATGGTTGCTTCATCTGATCTACTCCTGTTTGGCTGTCCTGGGAGCTGGCTCGGAGCTCGTCTGCCTGGCTGTGTGTTTCCTGGACGGGGCCGCCTGTGGAGCTGGTTGACAGTTGCCTTTTGTATCTATGCTTCTTTTTCTATGTCTGCTTCTGTCTCCTTGAACCCCAGTGGGCCTCAGCAGATGGCCGCTCACACTGAGCCTGGTTCTGCTGGAGGTTTCTTCCTGTTCAAAGGGAGTTTTTCCTCTCCACTGTCGCTACAAGCATGCTTAGTGTGAGGGATTGCTGAAGAGTCAATGAGTCGATGCAATCAGCTGTATGATCTAGTTGAATTGTCTCTGTAAAGTGCCTGGATTATGATGTGAATTGAAATGATCAGTCAGAGATTTCAGAGAAAGTTATTATTAGATGTTACTTATCTTAATTAGCCACTGATTTATTTCTTGGGACTTTATGTGCTGCTAGAACAATCAAAACATGAAGGGAAATCTATTTCACTTTAACTTGGACCTCTTTAGAGCCCGATCTTAAACTATAGCTGATTTCTTTGGAACAGTTTAAACTTATTTTAAGAAAAAGAAAAATCTCCCTATGACACTTTCCTATCTTTTAAGACGGTATTTTATGGCCTTATTCTAACCTTATTCCTGTCATTTCATTATTTGGCATGTGTTTCTAACTCTTTAAAGGATTTTTATTAGTTTTATTTGAGAGGCTCTGTTGTTAGTGACATTTTTTATCTCATTCAGAGGGTTACCACCTTTTTATCTCCCAGGATGTCTCTGAGGTTTTCCCCGGGGAGATAGATGTTCCCTCCTGAACCTGTTAACTCCATGACCAAGTCAAGAATCAGCAGAAGATGGATGAGAGTTAAAAGATTTCTTTGGCCGAATTTTAAAATATGTTTCTTCCTACAAGATGAATAAACTGAACAAAACAGAGCAGTTTGGGGATGATACACAGGAGCCCCCAAATAATAATATACTGGTGTTGTTTGTTGGTTGTTTTTTGGGTGATTTAAAGATCATAAACAAAAAGAAAAATGTTTTTATTAAAAATAATAATAGAAATATTTTTGCAGAAACATTTTTAATGAGGATGTTAATTCAATGAAGAGTATATGCAAAATGAAAACTTGACAAGAACTAATTGAACTAATTGAGAAATAATCTGTTTCCATGGGGACCAGATGTTTGTTTTAGCATGCTATAGGAAAAAAAAGCAGATTTCTTCACTTCTTGTCTTCAAGAGGTTCCAGACATCAAGAAGATGCCGCTGACATGCTGCCCCCTGGTGGATGAGGAGAACAAAGCAGCAGGTGGGGATGGAAGAACTAAATGTTCTCACCTCCGTTTCTGTGCATCAGATGTTTGGGTTACTTTAATATTTTTCTTGATTAGTTTCATTCTTGAAATTCATACATTCTCTTTTAAATTTTTGAATACTTGATTCGTCGTTAAATATCTTATGATATTTAGTAATTAGAACCATTTGATCAATGTAAGCTTCATAATTCTGCTCCCCTTCTAAGGTCTGCTTCCACTTTGTGAACATATCATTCTCTCTTTTTATGACTTGTTTCAAGTCGTCCATTAACTCCTCCTTAGTTTTAGGGTTTAGATAATTTTTCAGTTTGCTGGAACCCTCAGGTGTTGCCGATCCAGTGAAACCTCTTCTGCTTGGATCAATCCAGGTTCCCCCTCTGGCCATTGAATGTTCTTTGAACAAAAAATCTAATGCATTTTGCTTCCAATATTGATTTCTAGTCATATTCAGAGCCATGAGAATTAGAGGGAAGGTCCGAAAATTTCTGGCAGATTCTGATATAACTGATGCAGTGAAATAGGTGGTGCACCAAGTCTCTTCTTCTATAGGTTTAATATGTGCAACATCTCCTTGGAAAATATTTATGAAGTACTGAACACACTCGTCCTGATCTTTAATCCCATTTTTAATGTTGTCATACGATTCCTTGCCTATTTGGACTTTGATACTTTCTTTCATAGCATTGATTGAGGCGGGATCCATTTGGTTATTATCCAGCTTTTTTCCAACAGGATAGACGTAAAGATGTTGAGGATTTACTTCATATATCCAGTTATTGACCATCAGGTATTTGGTCTCATCTTCTCCTTCTTTTGCAAAATGACGAATGATTAGATGAACGTCACTTCCAGATTTAATCACATAGCAGTTACGAAGTACTTCTATGCCTTTCTGTTCATCCAACCAGATAATGTTTCTATTTTCTCTTTTTCCAATGACATATTCACCAGTTTTTAACTTTTTTTCATTGATATCTACTTTTTCTGGTTTTGATTTGGTTGGCTCTGGGTAAAACAGGCCCCAAGTCAAGCCTTCCAGGTCTCTAAAAGTTTGTTTTAATTTATCAACATTGTTCTGGTCGACTTTCTTAAAAACATCTTGGTTAATAAATATTTTAGGACCTTTTGGCCAGCTTTTTCTATACTCCAGAAAACGTGGATCAACTGTTGTTTTAGGTGACTCTTTGGTTACATCTTTACTGGGATTTCTTTCATCTTTTTTACCACCTAACAATCTTGTTTGATTGGTGAGGACTTCCCGTCCTCTGTGGTCCGTCTCCTTCCTCCTCCTTATCTCTCCGTTGCTGCCAACAGTCAGAACCACCTTCTTGGTATCATCTCCAGATCTCCACTGTGCTCCATCTGCAGAGACGTCCTGACTGATGACCTCTCCGCTCTCTGTGACCTGGACCACAGCGGTCCACAGGTGGAGCTCCGTCTCAATGCCGGCTTCATGGAGCTCCTTCAGCAGAGCTTCTCTGAACCGTTGGTCCGATCCAGCCTCACAGGCCACAACTGTAGTAGTTTGGATCTTCTGGCTGATCCTGGAGCTGTTCTGGATGATCCTGGCCACATCTTTGGAGGTGTACCCTGATATTCTCATCTCTCCTGAACGGTCTCTGGCTCCATGGCCGACCAGAACCAGGCTGCTGTGTTCTGACAGAACCACTGGTTGACCTTTGACCTGGTGGACTCTTTGCTGGGGGTCAACAACATGAACTGAACTCACTGCAGGATGTTTGGCATAAAGAGAAGCTGCAGATGTTCTCACCACCTCATCATCTTCTAACATGAGGATCTGCAGCTGGACGGGATCATCTGGTCTCTGTGGGCTCCTGGAGTTAGAAGGTGAGTCATTACTTTTAAATTCTCCGTTGTTGAGTTTATCGTTGTCTGATGTTAAGTTTTGCCTCCAGGTTTGTCTAATTTCTGCAAAGGTTTGCAACCCCTCCTCTGATGGGTCGTCATTGATGTGACTCCAAAAGGAGAGAGAACTCTGGAACAGAAAACATGGAGTTAGACAAGATGTTGGTGGATCCATCCATCCATCCATCCATCCATCCATCCATCCATCCATCCATCCATCCATTCACCATCCATCCATCCATCCATCCATCCATCCATCATCCATCCATCCATCCATTCACCATCCATCCATCCATCCATCCATCCATCCATCCATCCATCCATCCATCCATTCATCATCTACACATCATCCATCCATCCATCCAGCCATCCATCCATCCATCCATCCATCCATCCATCCATCCATCCATCCATCCATCCATCCATCCATCCATCCATCCATCCAGCCATCCATCCATCCATCAGTCCATCAATCCATCCATCATCCATCCATCCATCCAGCCATCCATCCATCCATCAATCCATCAATCCATCCATCCATTCATCATCCATCCATCCATCCATCCATCCATCAATCCATCCATCCATCCATCATCCACCCATCATCCATCCATCCATCCATCCATCCATCCATCCATCAATCATCCATCCATCCATCCATCCATCCATCCATCCATCCATCAACCATCCATCCATCCATCCATCCATCATCCATCCATCCATCCATCCATCCATCCATCCATCCATTCATCATCCACCCATCATCCATCCATCCATCCATCCATCCATCATCCATCCATCCATCCATCCATCCATCCATCCATCCATCCATCCATTCATCATCCATCCATCATCCATCCATCCATCCATCATCCATCATCCATTCATCATTCATCCATCCATCCATCCATCCATTCATCAACCATCCATCCATCCATCCATCCATCCATCCATCCATCCATCCATCCATCCATCCATCCATCCATTCACCATCCATCCATCCATCCATCCATCCATCCATCATCCATCCATCCATCCATTCACCATCCATCCATCCATCCATCCATCCATCCATCCATCCATCCATCCATTCATCATCTACACATCATCCATCCATCCATCCAGCCATCCATCCATCCATCCATCCATCCATCCATCCATCCATCCATCCATCCATCCATCCATCCATCCATCCATCATCCAGCCATCCATCCATCCATCAGTCCATCAATCCATCCATCATCCATCCATCCATCCAGCCATCCATCCATCCATCAATCCATCAATCCATCCATCCATTCATCATCCATCCATCCATCCATCCATCCATCAATCCATCCATCCATCCATCATCCACCCATCATCCATCCATCCATCCATCCATCCATCCATCCATCCATCAATCATCCATCCATCCATCCATCCATCCATCCATCCATCCATCAACCATCCATCCATCCATCCATCCATCATCCATCCATCCATCCATCCATCCATCCATCCATCCATCCATTCATCATCCACCCATCATCCATCCATCCATCCATCCATCCATCATCCATCCATCCATCCATCCATCCATCCATCCATCCATCCATCCATCCATTCATCATCCATCCATCATCCATCCATCCATCCATCATCCATCATCCATTCATCATTCATCCATCCATCCATCCATCCATTCATCAACCATCCATCCATCCATCCATCCATCCATCCATCCATCCATCCATCCATCCATCCATCCATCCATCAATCCATCAATCCATCCATCCATCCATTCATCATCCATCCATCCATCCATCCATCCATCCATCATCCATCCATCCATGCTGTCACCAACCCAACCACTCTATTGACTGATTTGGTCCCAAAGATCTGCTGTAGGGTTAGAAGTAATCCCATTACAACCAGTTATCTGTAGTGCAGACGTCCTTGATAACTTAGAAATGAAAGATTATCTCATCTGGGTTATCCTCCAAATGTTGGAGAGATGAAGGAAATGGTGATGATATTATTCCTTTAAGATGTAAATGTTTGTTTTTCACCTTTATTAGCTCTGTTAGGGACCGCCTGTTAAAATGCGGCTCCCGTAGAAACAGCCAGGATTAACTTTATTAAACAGACTTAATACGGAAAGACAAAATGATCATAGTCATTATATCTAAATATTTCAGCTCTTCTTCTAGTTTTCTATTCAGCCATTGATGTTGTGATATGAAACCAATATTAGTTCCCATAGCATCTATAAATATGTCTAAATTTACCAACCTGTTTGTTTCTGATGACCCAAGCTGAGAAGTTTCCACAGTCATCCTGTGAACTCCTGGGATTCTGGTCCAACCTAACATTGATCATTAGAAACAAGTTTGTAAAAAATAATGAACATGTTAATTATTTGTTACAAAGATAATAATCATAATAAATGTGTTTCTAAAAAAAATATTAATTCAACTCTCTTATGAACTACATCTATTTATTTATTTTTTGCACTGCTCTAAACGTTTCACATCAATGTCTTTGCATCATGTCTCTCCTACGCTGTTTACATTTTGATCACGGCTGAACTCTATACATGGAAATGCTCTCTTAATTCACTGCTAAGCTGCTCATTCACTGTTGAAAAGCTGTATGAAGTGAAATTTCGTTTTTTTATGCGCTCTGTGAATACAAAGTGACAATAAAGTTTGTCTAAGTTTGTCCATAGAGCCAGAAAAGCTCATCATTAATCAAGTCATCATTATTGCTGTAGCAAATGGTTCGTACATTTCTATCACCTTTTTTTCTTTTCCACATAATTGAACCACATGTCTGAGTGTATTTGATTAGAATTTAAGTAAAAGAACAACAAAGTTAAACATGAAGAAGAAGTGAAAGAAAAATTATGTTTTAGTTTTTTAACATGATCCAGTCTGTCTCATTAAATCCCAAATGAACAGGCTGATGCTTAGAGCTAAATTTCTGTAAGAATCCAGCACTGAGGGTTCACACAGGTGGCTGAAACAGTATCTGGTTAAACCTGAGAGTTTATAGTGTCTAATATAGATTTAGACATCTAAATAGTTATAATTGAATTCAGTTTTATGTTGAGAGTACCTGCTGATTTCTCTGGAGATCAAAAACTGTCCATAAGAGTTGAGGTCAGTCACGCCTCTGAGAGGAAGTCCTCCACCAGCATCTAAACCAAAGTTCTCCACATCATGCGTCTTCACCTCTGCAAAGAAAAACACTTTAATAAACATGGAAAATCATATTGATATTTATTGATTTTCTATCAATGATGGATGGACGGATGATGGATAGATGGATGGATGGATGGATGGATGGATTGATGGATGGATGCATGGATGATGGATGGGTGGATGGATGATGGATGGATGGACAGTAGTATGGATGGATGGATAGAAGGGATGGATGATGGATGGGTGGATGGATGATGGATGGATGGACGGATGGATGATGGATGGATGGATGGACGGTAGTATGGATGGATGGATGGATGGATGACGGATGGATAGATGGATGGATGACGGATGGATGGATGATTGATGGGTGGATGGATGTTTGATGGATGGACGGTAGTATGGATGAATGGATGGTAGTATGGATGGATGGATGATGGATGGATGGATGGATAGATGGATGGATGGATGGATGGATAGATGGACGGTAGTATGGATGAATGGATGGATGATGGCTGGACGGTAGTATGGATGGATGGATGGATGATGGATGGATGGATGGACGGTAGTATGGATGAATGGATGGATGGATAGATGGATGGATGGATGGATAGATGGACGGTAGTATGGATGATGGATGGTTGGATAGATTGATGGATGGATGGATGGATAGATGGACGGTAGCATGGATGGATGGTTGGATGGATGGATAGATGGATGGATGGATGGATGGATGATGGATGGATGGATGGATGGACAGTAGTATGGAGGAATGGATGGTAATATGGATGGATGGATGATGGATGGATGGATGGATAGATGGATGGATGGATGGATGGATAGATGGACGGTAGTATGGATGGATGAATAGATGGATGGATGGATGGATGGATGGACGGTAGTATGGATGGATGGACGGATATATGGATGGATGGATGGATGGATGGATGGACGGTAGTATGGATGGATGGTAGTATGGATGGATGGAAGTATGGATGGATGGATGATGGATGGATGGATGGACGGTAGTATGGATAGATGGATGGATGGATGGATGGATGGACAAATGGATGGTAGTATGGATGGATGGATGGACGGTAGTATGGATGGATGGATGGATGATGGATGGATGGACGGATGGACGGTAGTATGGATGGAT